>CAUYQU010005851.1:0-66199 GCA_963574635.1 Cheracebus regulus
CATGTTCTCACTCATAAGTGGGTGTTGAACAATGAGAACATATGGATACAGGGAGGGGAATATCACACACTGGGGACTGTTGGGGTATGGCGGGTCTAAGGTAGGGATAGCAGAGGATGGAAGGACTGGTGAGGGATAACATTAGCAGAAATATCTAATGTAGATGATAGAGGGATGGATGCAGCAAACCACTGTGGCATGTGTATACCTATGTAACAAACTTGCACAATCTGCACATTTACCCCAGAATTTAAAGTATAATAAAAACAAAATTCATATCTTTCTGGGTTTCACTTTTTTCTGCCTATTCTGGAAACTGCTTTTAGACAATCAACTGGTGCTTTCTTCAGGGTCATTTTGTTTTCCTGTTTTTTCCTAGGAATCAAATTCCTCTGCCACTTGTTTTCTAATGTATGAAAATCATTTGTTTCATCTATTTGTCTATGTTTTTCAAAGACAGGAAGTTAAGTATTTCCCCCTTTACTTTATCTCATTCTATTGTTTGATTGGCTGCCCACAATTTTATGTTTGCTTTTTGAACTAATACAAAGCTTTGTTTGCACAGTGTACAGTGTTTTCTGGCCCTGAGTTAGTATAAGTTTGATTATAGGCACACACATCTGGGAAATGGTATAGATATAGTATAACTCCACAATATAATGGTCTATGTCATGCAGAGTATTCATTATGTGAATATACAAAATTTTAAAACCTGGAAAAACTTCATGGAGCCTGTATTAGTCTGTTCTCATGCTGCTGATAAAGACATACCCAAGACTGGTCAATTTACAAAAGAAAGAAGTTTAATAGATTCATAGTTCCACATGGCTGAGGCCTCACAATCATGGTAGAAAGCAAAAAGGAGCAAGTCGCATCTTACATGAATGGCAGCAGAAAAAGAGAGAGACCTTGTGCAGGAAAATTCCTCTTTATAAAACCATCAGGTCTCATGAGACTTATTCACTATTACAAGAACAGCATGGGAAATACTTGTCCCCGTGATTCAATTACCTCTCACTGGGTCCCTCCCCTAACACATGGGAATCCAATATGAGAATTGGGTTGAGACACAGCAAAGAAATGTAAGAGCTCCAAGAACATTTCTGTTTGGTAGCGAAGGGAAAGGCAAGAAGGTGACTATTTCATTAGGTGCTTTTCAACAGTAAACATAAAAACATTCATTTGAGTGAGACTTTTCAAAGAAATACTGAATCTCAATGGAAGAAATTCTTACATTATACCTATTAATATGAAACGATTAAAATACAGTTTCCCCTAATTTGTCATTAAGGCTATTATCATAATTTTGACACAGAATTACTTACTTTCAGGATAGACAGGATATCATGAAGAGATCTATTCCCAGAAGCAATGTTTCTTGCTTCCCAAGAATCAATATTCTTTATGTGAATAATTAATTTTTTGCAATCATTTCTGAGTATATATATATATGTTCTCCTAAAGATTTTTGGTAAAATAGAAGTAATTATTTGGTTTTAGAAGAGGCAAAAAAATATCAAAAGACAACTTTCAGTAAAATATTGAAATACGGTACTCTTTCCTTCACTCTCTAAGGCAGGATTTTATAAGATTCTGTAAGATAAAAATTTATCCCATGGAAAAAGTGATGTAAAAGTAATGCAAAGAAATAATAGGAAAAAGCTATTGTGCAAGTAATATAAATCAGTTAAATTAGGTTTTTTTCAAGAACAATTTTCCTTCCTAGGCTTTGCGTTTTCAAAATCAGGAGAAAAGAGGTGTAATTTTTTTAGGTAGAATAGAGTTGCAGCAAGTTAACAAAAATGGGTCATTTAAACAGCAAATAAAATTTTCTAAATCAAATAAGCATGTTAGCCTAAATCATTAAGAAATGTTATGATTTATAATTAGATATACCATGGAGCTAACATTATTACATAGTTTTAATAGTTATAAGTAACAACTACAAATTATCAAAATTTATATAAAAATTTCTACTTGCTATATGACAATATAAACAATATTTGCTTCTCTGTCAAAATGACCACAATTGTTCTTTGAGAATACACAAGGCAAGCTCAGTTATATTCAACTTGGAATTCAGTATATTGCTTATCATAATGACAATGATGTAGAATCTCCTTTCTGGGTCCATGACCCTGAGTGTCAGCTAATAACCCTGCAATGAAAGATAGCACTAATAAATACATAAAGTGACTTCTGTGTTCCAAAGTACTCTCTTGATGTGTTCCACTTGGCAGTATATTATTAAAGAATTATTGTATCAGTGATGTACTGAAATAGAACATCACCAGAGAGTCATTTCCTGGGTGATGTATTACACCTTCTCAGGGTCTTGGAGATCTAAGAATGCATTTCAGAAGCCAGACCATGGGCCTATTTGAAGAATAAAATGGATTTTTTCCTAATAATTTTAAGATTGCAATGAGTATCTATGATAGCTGTAATCTCAGGCAATCCGAACTCATAAATAATACATTTTGCTTGATATGTATATCATATATCATATATCATATGTGTGATTATTGATGTGATTATGGTCCAGGAGATTTATGTAAGCAGTATATATGAATGCAGGAAAAACAGTTTTCATAGCAGTTCAGGTTTACTGTGGGTGAGACATGATACAGTGTAGAATTTTTAACTTCAAAATAAGTTTTGAAATTTCTCTTCCCAAACCTTAAAGCCTTACATATTTATTTTGAGGGTAAAATTAAGAATAGCACAGAACAAATAAGGACAAATTTGAGCAATTTTGTATGCTTAGCAAAATATGAGATATGTAAAGATTGTGAATTCTGTCTGGGCTTCTCCACAGCTGCTCAGATATAACACTATTATACAATCTGGATTTTTTTGTGCCAAGATAGCCAGAGTGTAATAAATTCAGTCAAACTGAATGCTCTGATTAAAATGGGTTCATCAGAATCTGTGAATAACGGTGTAGGCTATATCCTGTGTGCAAATGCTCGGTGAAGGTTTAGTGGTGGCAGGCAGACCTCGGAA
This sequence comes from Cheracebus regulus, assembly GCA_963574635.1. Classification (NCBI taxonomy): domain Eukaryota; kingdom Metazoa; phylum Chordata; class Mammalia; order Primates; family Pitheciidae; genus Cheracebus; species Cheracebus regulus. The sequence continues at coordinate 3,007 of CAUYQU010005851.1, forward strand.
TCTAGCCATCCTCTGCTCTACAAGTTTCTGACATGGGGATCCAGCTTAGAAGTTAAGACATTTTTCTAGTTTTATAAATGAGGGTGATTTGGGGTTTTTGACTCCCCCAGAAGGAGTATCCTTTTGTAATTTTAACAGGAAGCCAATCAACCCCTTACCTCTCCCTATGTTTTTCCATACTTTCTATGTTTATTAATTTCATATATACAGCCATGAACTCTATTTTGAGCTGTAGCTTGGGTATTTGCCTGTGGGGGCTATTAAATTCGTGGAGAAGGGAAAAAACACAATGGTTATTTGCATTGGTAAAAAGCATTCAACATCTAATTTAACCTCCTTTTTTTCTTAAGACTGATATTATTCAGTAACCACTTAGGAGTCAGAAAAGATTTGGATGTCTCAGTTCCTAACCTGAAAAATTGTCTACATCTTCCCACATATCTATTACACTACTTCTTATGTGACTTTTCTCTAACCTTTATGATCCTTGAATTTCTGATGGCCATCTAAATTGGTTTATTTTCCTTTTCGGCTTACCTTAATACATGCCCTGTTTTAGAAGCCTGGATTCCCTAGGTGAACTGAACAAGGCCCTTGGTTCATAATGTAACAGGAGTAGCTACAGCCGGATTCCCTGGTTCCCACACCCAGAGTTAAACCCCGGGCTACCTGGGTGAAAACCAGTTCTAACCGCTAGGCCACAAGAGAAGCCGAGTAGCTGCAGCCGGAACTTAGCCTCCTGGCCTTCCTACTCCCGAAGAATCGGGAAAGAGGCCTTGGTGGCACGGTGAGTGTTACAGCTCAACTAGAACTCATGGAACCAAAGAGTGTGCAATAGTGCGATTTACCAGGAAGAGTGAAAGGACAGCTTCCACGCCCGTAGAAGGGGACCAGGAGAGAGGCTGCCGCACATGATCTGGAGGCTTGGGCTTTTACTTCTGAGTTATTCCCCCACTGGATTAATTGATCTTTGAATCCTTTACCGAATTGGCTCCTGTTTCATAAACCTGAGTTACAGAGCCCCCACCTCCAAGAGCCAGACACCGGAAAACTGAAGACAAAGCCCCTACCTGAAGGTGGGAACAAAGGGCCCTCGTGGGCCAGAGGCGGGAAGTCCCTCTAACACAGTTCCTCAGTAACTGTGTTTAGACTCAAGTGTCATTGCTTCTCATCTTAGGAAAATCTAGGATGGTATTCCAAACTTTAAAAATTTCAATGCATCATGCTGATGTGTCAAAGTGGTACAGAACTTGACAGCTGGAGTTTGGTATGGAGGCTCCTTATTTGCAGTGCTCCTCTATTTGGATCAAAACAGGGCTGGTAGATGCCTACAGAGGATGCAGGGAGATTGTAGCAGCAAGAGATTGTTAAGGACTGAGAGAACCGGTATTTTTTTTCTTTTACCAAGAATATAAACATATTTTAATATTTTTAAAACTACTACAGTTGTTCAGTGCATATGGGCCGGATATCGGCCATCCTGGAACTGTGTTAATTTTTCTATACCAGATCCTTCTCCTATGTATAGTTTACTTCTGTTCTATTTATTTGCTGACATTCATCATTCTTCCATTTTCTTAACTTAGCAAAAATCTTAATTCATCTTGTAATTAAAAATTGGGAGCCAATTTATTTCTTTCTGTAAACTTTTTTAGATTTTTCATAAATTAATTTGGATTTTCTCTTACACAGTGAAAGAGCCCTAATACACATTCTGCCCACTGAAGAATTTGATCTGGATTATATATTTTATCTTTTATATTCCAATTTCTCCCTGTACATTTATTTTTCTGTTCTGTGCCATCGTTTGCATCTTAAAATTTTCCTGTATCCTTTCCAAGATCCAGAGGGGTAGCAAGCAGATTTTGTGCATGAGTCATAATTTGCTGACACCAAGAATAAATTATGGGGACATGTAGCTAAAAGTAGGCAAGTTAGAAAGGTAGAATTATAGTCCAAGTGACAAGTACTAAGAACTGGTCATTACATTCCCTAGAATAGATTGTAATGTCTAAACTAGATACAGCAAACTATGACCCATGACCTAAGTTTGTTCCTTGTCTGCGTTTATAAATAAAATATTATGGAACACAGCCATCCCCACTCATTCATATATCATATTTGGCTATCATTGTACTATAATGGCCAGGTTGAGTAGCTATGATAGAAACTGCATGGCTTTCAAATTCTTAAAGATTCACTACCTGGTCTTTTCTAGGAAGCATGCCAGCCCCTGGTCTCTCCCTAAGTTTTTCAATACTTTCTACACTACCAATTTCATATGCATAGCCATGAACTCAACTTTAAGCTTCAGACTTCAGTATAAAACTGCTTATTTTATGATTTTATCTAGATATCACACGAACATTTCAAATGTTGAATAAATGAATTAAAAAATCTTCACTCTAATATTTTCTCTGCCTAATCTCAAGCCTGTTTTCAACAAAATAGTCTTTATAACTTAAAAAATATATATATATAAATGCAGTGATTATAATGTTCTCTATGTCCAGGAGTCAGCTTTAATATCACTTTTTCCATGAGCTCACTATAACTATTACATTAAGATTAAAGACCTTTTTCCAGCAAAAAATTGCGGCTTTTATAAATGTTTTCATTGTTGTTATGTATTTCATATTCTCATTTTCACTCTTATTCTATTTTTTTCCTGGCTAGACTGTGAGCCCCAGGAGTAAAGGAAATCTGTTTAAGGTATATATAGATTGTACTATAATAGTAAATACTTAATAAATATCTGTTGCACATATAAATATTGCTCAAAATTATGCCATCTCTTAAAACATATTATTCAGCAGCTACTTACTCTTTTCACTGTTGATTTTTAAAGAGTTGTATTTGAATTAAATCATTTCTGTTTATAGTAAATATACCCTTGGGAAGTCTAAGCATTAGTTACATAAAAACATAGGAAGTTTTATCAGCATAAATCATCCACATTTAAGCAAATTATTTAGAAGGAAATTATATAGCTTCTGAAACAATAATCACATAACTTCAAACAGTTATGACAAGTTTTCTTGTTAAATCATATAATAGCTTAAGAGTATGATGGTCTATATATTTTGCCTTTTAGTCTTTAGAAAACTGAACTACAGATATTCCTCAACTTACGGTGGGCCTATGTTCCAATAAATCCATTGGAAGTTGAAAATGTATTTAATACACCTAATCAAATATTATGCCTTAGCCTATCCTATCTTAAATGTACTAGAACACTTACATTAGCCTACAATTGTGGAAAAGTTCTTGGCAACACAGCATACTGTATAGTATCAGTTGTTTACCCTGGGAACTGAGGCTCAATGCTGCTGACTGGCATTGCAACAACACAGCATCCCGTAAATCATTAGGCTGAGAAAATACCAAAATTCAAAATTCAAGTATGCTTTCTACTGAATGAGTATTATTTTTGCGCCATTGTAGAGCCCAAAAATTGTATTAGGTTGGTGCAAAAGTAACTGCTATTTTTGCCATGAGCTACTGAAAGAAAGAGCTCAGTCAGGTAACTTTAGCTCTCTTTCTCATTTCTATTACCTACTTTTAAAAGTATTTCTAGGATGCATGCTAAACAATAATATTTGCCCACACTCAAATAAACATGGCATTAAAGTTTAACATCAGGAATTTGGAAACATAATAGTAAAGATAAATATTATGATAGAAGATATGATTACAAAAGGAATAAATGTTGGTTTATGAAAGTAATGTCAGTCCTTGACAGATGTATATTTAAACATTGTTTTCTGTTGTGGCAGGATAAGATACATTAAGAATAGACTATAATTCAATAAATTTCTTTTCTCAGTAGTTTTTAATCCCATTTCAAAATTACATTTTCATCTCAATTTCCCTAATTTGACAAATTTACCATGCAAAATGAAAATGGATTATTATAATAACAAAATACTTTCTGCAATTGTTATTGCCAGTATTAAAAATAATTCACTGTAAATCTATGATCTTGTACAAGTGAAATAAAAATATTTAAAATTAGTATTTGCATTTGAAAAAACAGTATTGTGTTGGTGATGAATAAAACTATCTTAAACATTATTGGGATTAGAAGTATAAAGATTAAGATGACATATTGGATGACTTCTAACAAAAAAGATGGAGACCCCAAAAATATTTATTTTTGTTGAAAAAAATCTTCATTTACCAGCAAATTCTTACTTCAATGTTTGGTTATTTGAAAAACAACATAAAACATCATCTCCTTTGCTTAACAACTTTTGATTTTGATTATCCCTTCTAAAACCTTGACTATTTTTACAAAGTACATATATTTGAACAGCAATGTAACATAATCATTTAGATGCAAAAAAAAAAAAAAAACCTAAGGGTATCTGACATTCAGAAATGTTGGCATTAGTAATTTTAGTAGTTATATATTAAGTCATTAAAAATTTACTATGCACCAGATACTATGCTTGACATGAATCACAAAAGTAAAAAACCTGACAAATCACCAATCATCTGACTTAAGAGCAGAGCAAAGAAAAGAGACACTGTACAAAAAGTTGTAAAAACTAATTTATTTATGTGATAACGGAGCATTAGTTTTTGTTAAAATTTCAAACCTCTTCTGCATTTTTTGACGTTAAAAAGTCACACATATATTTTCATACGTCAAGGTTTTTAGTGAGTTATTAGTATGACTTATCTTTATTAAAAGCGAAGATGACAAAGAATGGAATGCATGTCTCATTAGAGAATTTATAATTTACATAGTATCACATTCAAATGTCTTTCACCTTGTTCTAGCTTTTCTATTCTAATTAGATCTGAGTTGTTCACATTAACTCTGTGTTGATGCTCTGTAATCATCATCTCAGTCTTTCTCCAAAGCTAAGCAAGTAGGCTTTATATCCTACTTCTTCCCTATATTTTCGTATGTTCTGGGAAAGAGGTTGTATACGCCTAAATTTAAGAAAAATTTACCTGACGAGGTGGTATAGTCATTGCTTTTCTAATGAAATCAAGAGCCAAAGGGAAAAAACAATGATTCTGTAAAACCACATTAAAGGCTGTACTGCTATAACTTTCTTGAGTTTTGAGGATACAAGTGTCCCACAGATAATGTTACCATACCAATAGTTTTCCCAGAAGAAAAAAAAAGTTAAAGTAAGCCATCATTGGTGAGACATTATTCAAGGCAATATATTTTACATGCCCTCTTAAACTAACAAAAAGGAAAATATCAACTCATCCAGACATCTGAATTAATTTTGATATGGAAAAAGATATCAGAGGAACTTTGGAGTAACCTTCTTTCATAAATTCCAAAACAACACAAATAGGTAGAACTTTGTGTTCTTACTAAAAATCAAAATACTGAAGAGTAATTAAATCTAAGAGTTGCCTCAAGGAGTTGTCAAGCTGGTCTAAGATTAATAAAATATTTTTAGATTGTCTAGGTTCACAAAATAGGCTAATATTTAAAGAGACAATCCTGATTCCAGCAGATGGCTGTGAGCAAAACAAATGGGAATGACATCAAATGTGGTATGACTTGAGCTGCCTTAAAAAAATAATAATAATATCATTGACTGACTAGCTTAAACAACGAAAATTTGGTTTACACAATTTTAGATGCTAGAAGTCTAAGATCAGAGAGCCAGCAAGGTTGGGTTCTGATGAGAGCTCACTACCTAGCTTAGTCCTTTTCTGGCTCTTCTGTGTGCCCCCAAGGTTTTCTCTCAATGCATGCATGTGAAGAGAAAGTTCTCTCTCTTTTTATTTTCTTATTAAGCCACCAAGGCTGGTGCAGTCGCTCACACCTGTAATCCCAGCACTTTGGGAGGCCCAGGTGGGTAAAATATTTGAGGCCATGAGTTTGAGACCAGCTTGGTGAATGTGGCGAAACCCTGTTTCTACAAAAAATAGAAAAATTAGCCAGGCATGGTAATGCATGCCTGTAAACCCAGCTATGTGAGAGGCTGAGTCACAAGAATAGCTTGAACCTGGGAGGTAGAGATTGCAGTGAGCCAGATTGCACCACTACACTCCAGCCAGGGAGACTCTGTCTCAGATAAATAAATAAATAAAAATAAATAAGGCCACCAATACTATAAGATTAGGACCCCATATTTATAACCTCATTTAACCTTATTCATTAAAGGCCCATCTCTAATACAGTACTATGAGATTTGTGGCTTCAACATAGAATATTTTTGAGGATAAACAATTCAGTAGGGTGAATTCCAGCATTAGAACCCCCAAAATTGTGTTATTATATGCAAATATTCCAATAGCCCCAAAACCTTAACTTACTCTATATCAACTCTAAAGTCTAAAGTCCAAAGTTTCATCTAAACAACACCTAAATTAGACGTTGGAGAGATTTGAGGTACAATTCATCTTGAGGTGGAATTCTTCTCCAGCTGTGAACCGTGAAACCAGTTATGTGCTTCTAAAATAAATTATGTACTTCTAAAATACAATGGTGGACAGACCTAGGATGGACATTCCCATTCCCAAAGAAATAAGTCAGAAGGAAGAAAGAGGGGACAGTTCCCAAGCAAGTCAGAAACCTAGCAAGGCAAATTCCATTACATCTGAAGCCTCAAATGTAATTTTCTTTGGTTCGATGCTCTGCCCTTTAAGACCAGTGTCACCCCCATGACAGAAATGGCAGTGTCCCCTCCATGAAACAAGGCAGGAGTCATACCCATGCAGCTCTGGCAGACCAGTGTCCCACACCCAAGGCTCTGTCAAGTAGTCAAAACCCCAAAGCTTCAGACAGAGCCTGTCTGGCCTCTTGAAACCAAAGTGTTGGACCTGATAATCTCTGAATTGCCCATGGGCACACGTTTTCCTCTACTTAAAAAATATACGTGTTTGTAGCTAAATAACTGTATCACCTTATCCTTCAAATTCCAGAAGTCTGACAACCTTTATTCGTATTATCCCATTTTCATCCACTTCAGTTTAAACTGACAGTGTTTCTGTTGATATAACCCCATTAGTTCTTTATTGAGTGATAATCCAGCCACACCTTTGGGGTTCTCTTCAAAACATGCTTTCTTTTTTTCCACCCACCATAAAATTAGGCTGAGAATTTACCAACACTTTAAATTCTGATTCCCTTTTTTCTTAGCAATTCTTTCCTCAGTTCATATCTTTCCATTTACATTTTTCCCTATATGCAGTCAGAAAGAACCAAGCCACTCTTTCAATACATTGCTGAAAAAAATCTCATCTAAATATCTGATTTCATTGCTAGCCTGTTCTATCTTTCACAAAATACTAGAAAAAAGAATAACCAAGTTCTCAGCTATATATTTTTAATAAGGATCACTTTTGTTTTAATTTGTTATCATGTGTGACTCATTTTTGTCTGAGATCTCAGTAGAATCACCCTTAAAATTCATATTTCTCAAAACTCTCAGCCTTCACCCCTTTACCCATTTCCAAAGCTGCTTTCACATGTTTACATCTTTGTTATGACAGCATTCCACTTCTCAGTGCCAAAATCTGAATTAGGGCTCTTCAGAGAAATGGAACCACTAAGAGGGGTGTGTGTGTGTGTGTGTGTGTGTGTGTGTGTGTCTGTGTGTGTGTGTGTGTTGATGTGTGTGTCTGTGTGTATGAGTAAAGAAATTTACTATCAGAAATTGGCTTATGTGATTATGGAGGCTGAGAAGTCTCAAGATCTGAAGTTGACAAGCTGAAGACCCAGGAATGCCAGTGTTTAGTTCTATTTCATGCCTGAAGATCTGAGAACCAGCAGAGACAACGGTGTAAGCAGTAGCCCAAAAACAGAGAGCATTCCTTTGGGATCCAAGGAATGCTGAAGTTTTTATTTCAGTCTGAAGGCTAGAAGAGACCAATGTTTCAGCCCCAAGCAATCGGACAGACGGAATTGCCTCTTATTATTGAGAAATGCAGCCATTTTGTTCAAACAAGGGCTTCACATTGAGAAGATGGAGGCCACTCATACTAGGGAGGACATGCTGTTTCACTCAGTCTAGCAATTCAAATACTCATCTCATCCAAAAACAAATTCATAGACAAACACAGAATAATATTCGAACAAATATCTGGACATCATGTTGCTTACTCAGGTTGACACGTGAAAATAACCATAATAGAATGTATTTTTTACCTTAACTTTTTCGGCTATCTTTTGCTCTTCTTTTCGTAGTTTTCTAAGGTGAAAACTTAGGTTATAGATTTGAGATACGTGTTTCTTTTCCTAACAGAAGAGTTTTTAGCTATACATGTCTTCTAAGCACTGCTTTAGCTGCATGCCATACATTTTGGTATGCTGTATTTTCATTTTTATTCAGCTCAAAATGTTTTCTAGTTTTTTTACTTGTGATTTTTTCTTTAACCCATTAGTTGTTTAGGAGTTTGTTGTTTAATTTTTACATATTTGTGTATTTCCTGCTTCTTTCTCTTCTTGATTACTATTTTAATTCCATTTTGGACAGGGAACATACTTTGCATGATCTCAGTCATTTTAAATTTACTGATACTTGTTTTGTGATCTAGCATACTGAACTACCTGAAGAATGGTCTATGTGAAGTGGAGAATATCTATTTTGCTGTTTTTGACTGGAGTATTCCATAGATGTCAGGTTATTGCTCTGATATTATTCAAATTTTTAATTTTTTGGTTGATCTTCTTCCCACTTATTCTATCCATTATTGAAACCAATGTATTGAAGTATTATCATTGAATTATCTTTTTATCTATTTCTGTCAGTTTCTGCTTTACATAATTTGATGCATTGTTATAAGGTGCACATGTGTTTTTACTGGTTTTATCTACTTGATTCATCAACATTTTTTTAGTATAATGTAGTCCTCTTTAATTGTATTAACCTTTGACTCTTATTAATATAACATAGTTCTCTTTCACTGTATTAACATCTATGTTTTAAAGAATATTTTTTTCTGATATTGTTATAGTCACACAAGTTTTCTTACAATTACTGCTGTATGGCATCTTATTTTCATCTCTTTGCTATAAACCATTTGCTTCTTTGGATTGTGAGCATGTGACTGATAGACAACCTATAGTTGAAACTTTATTATCCAGTCTGAAAACCGCTGACTTCTTGTTGAAGTGTTTAATGAATTCATATTTAAAGTTACTATTAATATGGTTGGATTTAAGTTTGCTCCTGCGCTTGTATGTTTTATTGCAGCACTAATTATAAGAGCAAAGTCATGGAATCAACCTAAGTGTCTATCAGTGAATGACTGGATAAAGAAAATGTAGTATACATATACCACTGAATAGCACACAGCCATAAAAAATAATGAAATCAGGTCTTTTGCAGCAACATGGATGAAGCTGGAGGTCATTAGCCTAAGTTAAATAATTTGGAAACAGAAAGTCAAATGTCACATGTTCTCGCTCACAACTGGTAGCTAAGCAATGGGTACACAAGGAAATACAGAAGGTAATAATAGACATTGGAGACTCCAAAAGAGGAAGAAAAGGGAGAGGAGTAAGGGTTGAAAAAATACCTAATGGATACAATGTTCACTATTGGAGTGATGGGTTCACTAAAATCTCAGACTTTACCACTGTGCAATATATCCATGTAACAAAACTGTACTTGTACACCCTAAACACATAGTAAAATCAAAATGGCAAAAAAAAAGTCTTATGTGAGATTTCTTATGAAAATATTCCACAAAGCCAATTTAAAAATATCCTATATGGCCAATCACTATTCATGTTGCACTTTAGGCCAATAATCAGACCAATTCATAATAAGACTAAAATTTTTCTTGTAAATAAGTTGATCTTGCAATGACTTCTTGGTAGAAATAGGGAACAAAAGAGAGAAAAGCTCTATCTCAAACAAATAAACTATAATACACTTGTTATTAGATTCTAGCACTTATTCTTTCTGAGTTTTTATTATTTGCCTAAAATCTGAGCTAAATTCTGAATTCTTTCCTAATAGTCTCAAAACTAAAGTTTTCTGAAATTCCTCTCATTTTTTCTCACTTGGAATCACTACAAATTAAAACTGCTTTTCTTGAAGATCTCCAAACTGAAGCTAGACAATTTAATGTAAACTTTGAAGAAAATCGACACAGCAACTTACAGAAAAACAATCTTCATGACTTTCGATGTATGTGGGAACTACTTAGAAAGTTCATTTGAGTACCTGGATTTAAACCACAATCCAGAAAAATCTGGTTAGATTTCTACTGCAATTTGAAGATGCTTTAAAGCCTCCAGAAAAGCTAGACATTAATCTTTGTTTTCTTTTGTTTCCAAAGATATGATATGCCTCTTATTAAATGTCTGTATGCGCTCATTCTATGTAGAAGCCTAGCTCTGAGAGCCCATCTGGAATGCTACCTCCTGGAATGGGACACACTGTTTAATCAAACCAATCCATTCTTGGAACTGAGAGACAGATTCAAGAAGATATGACTAAATATATTGAAATTTGTTCTTTTCTACTTATGTCAATTTGTTTTTCTTTCATTTGTGTCTATTATCTCATAATCTCTAACTCAAATCTTTCCAAAGGTATCAACTGGGCTTTAAAAATGTGAAACTTTCTGAAAGAAATTTTCAAAGAGGGAGGAATGAAGGAAGCCAAAATATTTTATGTCCTAATATACTTCTTTGACATACTTTGAGATGCTTCTCAGAGGGCCTGAAAACAGAATTAGTGCTGAAAAAAACTGTCCTTGGTAAGGGAGATCTGCATCTGTACAGAAAATCTGCAGGACTATAGAGATTGTTTAACCACAGAGTTTGTACCCATAAATATTTTAAAGCGGAAAACAAGTACTTGAATTAATAAGATTAGCTTAAAACACAAATGAGTATTCCACATTCCCAATGCACACTGTGTACTATTCAAGTAATTATTTTAAATGGTTATGATTATTTTTATGTTTTCAAATCTTAAGTATAACTGCCAATACAAATATAAAAATAATGCAATATCATTTAATTTCTCAAATTAAAGTTTCTATTCTTCTTGTCATATGACAGAATGAGAAATAAATTCACTATGATACACCTTATTACTCTGCTGTAAAATAATGCTTGATTAAAAGTTTCTACCTAGAGTAGCTAGGATGTAATATCACATAACATACTGATGTCTACATAATTCCTTTGACTAGAAATGAGAGAAAATCACTGAATAAAGATTACTAGAGAAATATAACCTGTTAGGCAGCTCTAGTTTCTTAGGCTTTTTAAGTCATGTAACAAAATAATGACCCTGCTATTTCACTGAATACCATTTATAGGTAGCAATTCATTCAGTTTCCCTGAACAATGTCCCTAGGTATATGGGGAATATTTTATTTTTGACAAAAAGAGAAAAGTTTTGTACTGAAATATAAGAAATTAAAATGTGAGAGGCCTTTTTTGGCTCTATAAGATTAATTGAAATTAATTATTATGGAAATTGAATCATATATGTGCCAAAATACTGACAATGGACATTTTTAAGTGCTTCCGCAAACAATTGCTAAGTAAAAAAAGAGACATATCTACACCCAACCCACTAAATAATATGCAGATTAGTTTCACTTGATAGTCATCTCTGATTCTCTCAGTAACAAATTTCAAATCTGTGCCAAACAAGACACAACCATTTTATATTCCAGAAGTTCCTAACTTTGCAAGTAATTGATTTTTTATTCTCTGATCCTAATGCATTCATCTCTGATATTATATCCATCACCAATTAAACACCTGTGCGATACAATTTTGTGCTGATCCAGTATAAAAATTTCCAAAAAAAGATACATTATACTTTTATGGATTATACACACTACTCCCATTAAAATTAATGGGAATTACATAGCTAATTCCCTAAGTGCCAGAATGAAAATTGCCCTATTCTATTCAATAACCCTCAAAATTTCTCATTGCCTAACTGGTATGCCAAATGCTGATAAGTTCACTGTGCCACCTGCTTTAAGCACAGATTAACTAAATGGGAAAGAAAAAAGATCTAGTAGGATGTCATTTTTCATATATGTATTTAAAACATTTAACAGACTCAAAATATGTAAGTAAAGTTTTCATCTGGAGATGAATTAATATTCTCAAATTAATTTTATTATGAGAAAATTCTTAAAGAAAATTTAATTCTAAGAAGCACAAAGACCACAATACTTTTCAACCAGATGATTCATAAAAATGGTAAAGATCTGAATGTTAATATGAAAGTAATGTTTGCCTTTACTACTAGCAGAGAAGCAAAAATTTGCTGTGTTGATTATTGAGACCCATTATTTTCACCTTCTTAGACTTTACATGAAAGCATTTTGTGACAAGTATTAAAAGCTTTAATTTATAGTTTAAAAAATCAGTTTGTAAGTCTTAGTGTAATAAACAACCTCAAATAATAAATAACTGTAAAGCCGACAAGAAAATGAAGAAGAAAGCAATAAAAGAGCATCTTACCTTAAAGAAGGCAAAAAAAAAAAATGAAAGAAAGAAGAAAGAAAGATATAACAGGCAGAACAAATTTAAAATGATTAATTTAAACCCAAACATATTAGTAGTTACATCAAATTTTGTCTTTTTTAATTTTAATGAGCTTATTACATACTATGCCCAGGAAACCTATAAGGCTACAAAATATTCAAAGTAAAAGCCTGGAAAGAGTTATATCTTGCAAACACTAAACAAGTGTATACTGACTTCTGGCTACATAGACTTTAAGACAGTAAGCAAAACTAGAGACAAACATGCTTCTTTGTCTCTAGTTTTAGTAATAAATGATCAATGTATTAAAATGTAACAACCCTGAATTTAAATTCCCATTTGCTTTACAGTATAGATTCAAAATATGAGGCAAAAAAGAAAAAAAATAGATAAATGTTATGTATTGTCAGTATTTTCACAGAGCCTTTTAACTTTACGGTTTTTTAAAAAAAGCATAAACCTAATTTATGTAGCACATTGCATTAAAAACTGCATAACCTATAGAAAATCTATTTTCCTCTAAAACATTTGCCAAAATGGACCATGTTCTATGCCAGAAAATATATAGACTGAGTGATAATCAAGATGTTACATGTCACAACTTGTAGACTTTGCTAAAGTCATTGAGGGAGACTTGTAGATAGAATGGCACATACTTCAATAGAAAAACTGAACATTATTATTTGCCCTCATGGAGCCTACATTTTTCCAGACGTAAAGAAAGAAAAAAAACTATCAAATAAACAAACGAGTACCTTAAATTTATTGTATGGTAGCTTGTGTTAATTTCTGCAGAGAAAATTAAAGAAAGATATGGGAAGAGTCACACATTAAGCACTACAATTTTCAGCACCTTATTCAGATTAAGTATCCATGTGATGTAACATTGTGCAAAATGTGACGGAAGAAAGTGATTGGAACTTTTACAAGAAAAATGTTCTCCAAGCAGAGAGAGAATGAAGAGTAGATATCCTAGAATGGATACTTTCTTGGAGTATTGAATAAACAACAAGGAGCCACTGTACTTGTGTGGAATCAGAGAGAGTAGAAAATCATGGTCAAAGAATGAGCGGTAATAGAGTTCAGATCTGAAAAAGCATTTTTGGCTATTTTAGGAACTCCAGGAGGTAGAAATGCAACGGACAAAATGGGGACTGTGGAAAAGAGAGGAGGCTCAAATATGACTTCCAGTCTGAGCAATCAGAAAGACTGAGTTGTGTTTTACTGAGATAAGCAAGAGAGTGGAAGGGGAAATTGCAAGTTCTGACTGAGATATTAAATCTGACGTTACTATTAGAGGCTACATGTGGAGGCACTGGGATGGCATCTGGATACATGCCTCTGAAGTTTAGTAAAGAAATCCTGGCTGGAGACATCAATGTGGGAGTTTCAAGAGTTTGTTTTAGAAACATAAGGGATCCATTGGAAAGAAACTATAGGAGTAGGAACCGTAAGCTTGACTAGATTAGCTCAAAATCTACTTTTTCCCTACACTTGTTAAATACTGTCTCTAGTTTCCCTTAATATTTACTGTTCTAATATTTTTCTTAATTGTATGACAAACTGTATATGGCTTAATTTTCAGTATATTAGTAGAGTCATCTGTTATCTTTCTTCTTCAAATAAAATCTTGACTATGACACATATAAAAGGTGTGAGATCAGTAAGTTACTTAGTTGTGACTTGGTTTTCAACCTGTAAAACATGCTAAGTTATAGTGTTGTGAGGATTAAACATGTTAACATATGGAGACTAAACATCATAGTGCCTGGATCAGCATAAACCTTTAATAAATTCTATTTCTTAATATAACTGGTCTTTGCCAATATTGCTATTACCACACTCTGGAAGTAAAAATTTCCATATAGGCCTAGTTACATATAGAACTGACCTAAAGAAGACCTATGTGAGCATTTTAGTCAGAATCTGGGGTTTCAGATAAAAACCAACGATGAAGTGCCTGATACACAACAATGCCAATGTCAGGTATATTTCATGAAGAAAACAATGTTTTGAAGGTGATAAAACTTAATTAAAAGAATTGTAATTGGGATGGCTACAGGACACCAGTATACATTCATGCCTGAATTTTCCTACATGTGTCCCTCACCATTAAGTTGTCAGTTATAGTCTAGAAAGATCAGTAAAGATCACATTGCTATTATGGAAAATTATATTAGATATGTACCAATATACATGTATTAACACATGCTATCTTAAGTAAGTTACTACATGAGGGAGATTATAAAAACATTCTCATGTATAAATAAGGAAATGGGTAGAGAGGATGGTTAAACAGTTTCCTCAAGGTCACACACACACACACACACACACACACACACACACACACACCCTAGAAATCATGTATTTGAAATTGTGAACAAGCAGTCTACCTTGAGAACATATGCTGTTAGTCATTAAACTATAATGCTTAATAAGTAATTTGCCAGATGCCAAAGAAAAACTGTACTCAGTAAATTAAACACCAAGAAAGACTTTATGAAAGACCAGCAGTAAGGGTCAAGGCTACTGCACTAGAAAAGGGAGACTGAATTCAGCTGATCTGAAACAAAAGGCAGCCAAGTTATTAAGCACTGGGTGAGCTAATGGAAGCGCATAGGAGGATTTTATCGGAAGGTTGGTCAATTTCATTAAGCCATCTGTGTTTGATAATTGGTACTTTTAATCTGTTTGTTAATTAAGTAGGCTTCTGCCCACCCCACAGAGGAGAGACTGAGAGATAGGAGTGATATATATATTTATTGTTCATTTTACTATAATAATTTTTAGAGGAATGGCTCCCAGACTCATGAGAAAGGCATTACTGGGTTGTAAAACTGGGGAGAGGCCTGGCAAAGATTTATACCTCAAAGGTGCAGAGAAAGAATTTGTAATTGCAAGTTTTTGACAGTAAATTCCCTAAGAATAGGAAGGTCAAAGATCTATAGCCAGGAAGAGACCTAACCAAGATTCAGTCAAGCTGAAGAGAGTGTTAATGAAGGCCATTTTGGTCACAGGTTGGGCTAATATTCATTTTTGCCGTGTGAATACAATCTTTTTCAATTATAGAATACATTTGGTTACTGAGGGAGGATCATTGATCTTCTGCCCATGAAAAAATGAATTGTGTGGTTAGGTAACATAAATAATTTGAATTAAATTTTAGCTTTTTAATTAAACTTATTCTGACAACAAAATTTTTGTTATTTTTATTCTTTTATGACTAAGTCTTGCTCTTGTCACCCAGGCTAGAGAACAATGTCATGATCTGGGCTCACTGAAACCTCTGCCTCCTGGGATCAAGCGATTCTCCTGCATCAGCCTCCTGAATAGCTGGGATTACAGACACCCACCACCACACCACACTTGGCTAATTTTTTATATTTTTAGTAGAGACAGGGTTTCACCATGTTGGCCAGGGTGGTCTTGAACTCCTGACCTCAGGTGATCCAACTGCCTCAGCTTGCAAAGTACTGGATTTACAGCCATGAGCCACTGTGCCTGGCCAATTTTTGTTAATTTTTAAAGATAAAATATATGAATGACTATGAAAAATGTTTAATTAAGTTCTAAGCATTTGAGTTATTAAAGGAGAGGACTGTCACTCACATCACTCATAAAGCAGATAACAATATGTTTTCACATTTTAAAACATATGACTACAATTAATCTGCAACTTCGATGTTGCAGGGTTATCATTTTTGCACAGCTCAAACTTTCTACATTGAAGTTCTTAAAATTTTACTTATGATATAGTAAAACAAGAGAAATAATGCATAAAACTTGCAGTATGACTTACAATTTCCTAGAATGAAACAAAGTTTACACTGAGATCAAAATTAGAATTTGAATGTTGATACTGCACCATACACAAATTGATTGCTACATAGTTATTTAATGTCAAATTCTATTTTAAAAGGTAAATTTATCGGAATCATACATTGCTACAATAATCTCCCTTATCCACAGCTTGACTTTTTATGGTTTCAGTTACCTACTGTCAACAAGGGGCCAACAATATTAAATGGAAAACTACAGAAATAAACAGTTTGTAAGTTTTAACTTGTGCACTATTCTGGGTAATGTGATAAAGTCTCATGCTGTCCCTCTCTATCTTGCCTGAACATGAATTATCCTTTGTCCAGCATATCCACAGTCTAAATGCTACCTTCCCATTTGTCATTTGGTAGCCATTTTGGTTATCCAATAGAAAAAGACACAGTATATATAGGGTTCTTTAGGGGGTAAGGGAAAACTTCCTCTTTGTCCTCTGAAGATTCACTGAAAACTCAACCCACAAAAGATAGGCTAATAGGAAAGAAGGTAAAAAATACATATATTAACAATGGAGCTAACTACAGAGTGATTATTCCATTGACATCAATGGGTAACAGTAGCTTAAATATCATTTTGAGGTTACAGAAAGAATGGAAGGCTTGGATCTTGGCAAAACAAATTACGTAAAGGAGAGAAGAGGAAGCCTGGTTAGCAAAAGTGGTCTTTTTTTATGTAGATAAAACCTCACAGGTAGCAGCCTTCAGAAGAAAAGAGATGGTAAATGTTTCTTTCAGACTTTTAAAGGTGTCAGATTCTCAGTTACTCTTTCCTAGATCCATACAAAAAAAAGGACCTTAGAGAAAGCCTGGCTGCATCAGTGCAAATTCTCTACAGATGGAAATTTCCCTTATACAAGTCAGCTTCTGACTTCTGTTTGCTGGCTCCCTGAACAGTGATCTCAAAATATGTCAAAGTATACTTGGGGATGAAATATTATTATGTCCTTCAGTTTGATACCATCAGAAGTTTCAGGCATCCAGTAGGGGTCTTAGAATGCAATCTCTACAGATAAGAGAGGATGCTATAGCTTGGTTTCTTTGACTTCTCCAATTCTCATGTTGAAATTTGATCCTCACGGTTAGAGGTTGATACCTATAGGAGATATCTGCGTCACTAGGGCAGATGCCTCATGAAGAGATTAATGTCTTTCCCCAGAGTGGGGCAGTAGGTGAATTCTCACCCCATTAGTTCTCTCTAGAGCTGGCTGGCTGTTAAAAAGAGACTGGTACCTCTCCTCTGTCTTTTGCTTCCTTTCTTGCCATGTGATCTCTGCACATGCCACCTCCCCTTTTTCTTCTGCTATGAGTGGGAGTGAGGGACTGTGTTAACTTCTCTTCCTGGGTCCACGAGGGGCGTGGTTTCAAAGGCAGGAATGTGCCGGCTCATGCCTCCATCTGGAGACCAGAGGGGTTTCAAATGTAAAGTTCTTTCTCTGGGTTTCCTGCATGCGCCAAGTAGGGAAAGCAAGGAGGGGCTCTTTAGTCCCCAAATCCCGCCAAAAGTGGGGCTCCTTTGTCGCCAAATCCCACCAAAACTCTGGGAGGAGGGGTATCTGAAACTCAGGGCTGTGGACCAAGTAGCCAATCCAGTATCAGAGTCAAAGATTAATCACTCCAGAGGACGTTTGATTTTAAATTCTCTCTAGTTTCAATAATGGTAATATAAAACTCAAAGAGAGTACTTTCTAAGCTTCTATGTTAACTGTTGTTTTTCAAATCACATTGTATTAGAGTGTCAGTGTATCTTCATTTTTGCAGCATAACCAAGTCTCTGTAAAAACTCTAAAAGATGTGCTTGCCCATTTTAAAAATATTTTTGAACAAAAAAAAGCCAAGAAAGCGAAGATAAAGTAAAATACTCAGTGCCTACATAGCATTAGAATTTATAAGGTCTGTTCAAATAACTGCACTGAACAAGACCCTCTGGGCTTAGGTATCGGGAGCATTTGTATCACCTATTAAGCTTTTTGTATTGAATTCAGAAGGAGAAATTTAAAATCCCCTTTGTACTTTATTTGGCAACACTACATTAGAGTACTTTCTTGCCCATAGCTAAGTTCCCACTCAATGGAACATAATGATGCCTCCTGTGTATCTAAAAACTGTACAGATAACTGCCTACTGAGCAAATTGAGTCTAAGATGCAGAATGCGAGAAAACTAGCATTATTGAATGCTAGCATAGAGAGTGAAAGCTTTTTTAATCCAAAAGATGGTTAAGATCTGTTGAAAAATGCTGTAGTTCCTACTTCCTATGGCTTTAACAGTAGAAAAATTATACAATGGTATTAATAATTGTATAACTTTTGTTATTCTTGTTTCCATTTTTACTATTTTTAAAGTATACAATCCAAAGATAATCATGTCTTTTTAACAACATATGATGCAAACTAAGAAAATTAGATTTCCTTATTGACTTCATGTTTCCTAGTATTTGTCTTTTGGATGTGGAATGTCAAAGAGGTCCTGCCTGTTGAGGCACAAGCATTCCTGTGGTCCAGCTTTAAACAGAAGAACAGCATCTCATATATTTATCTACTTTATTGTATGCCTTGAGTACATCACTACAACATGGATATTGCTACAAAAATATCTTTGACTATTTTCCCACTCAAGTGACATAGCCAGAGGAGTAGCATTTGATATTTAGAGAAACTCCAAGAAATTTTATGAACCAGGAAGACAAGAGAGGGTCAGTCTCCCCAAGATACCTGTAGGAAATCAGATTAGGGGTTTAGTTTACATTAACACAAAATGAAACCAAAGCAAAGTTCTCTTCAGTAATCTATCAGGATTTGTTTCTTGGAAGTGAAGTGGACTTTGTTCTCCCAACTGGTGTACTGATTGTACTCTATGGCATTTGTGAAACATCTGTTTTCCTGAGTAGTCATTTAGGTTGTAATTGGTTCCTGTCACACCAATCCCATGTCCCTTAAGACTACCTCTCCTCTTTGACTACCACACAACCCTTTGCCCAGTCAGAAGAGTGAAGCTCAGCTGTTAGAGAATCATGTTCCAGAGCCCAGATTTTCTCTTAAGCCTGTACTTGCCCAACTGTTTTAGTTCTACCGTCCTAATCTTAAAAGTAGCTGAAAAGGGAAGAGAAAAAGTAGATGAAAATGGAAAATGGACCTCCCCCAGTGATTATGCAAAGTTATATCTTGCCCTTTGAATGACACAATTATTACCATTCAGAAACCTTTCTTCTATAATTCATGCAATGTAGAAAAAAATGCACACAACCTAAAGCTCCACATTTGAATGCCAGTCTAAATAATTGACATTACTCAAAAAACATTCAAATATCAAGTTTTTCCCATATTAATTTTTCCATAATTAATGTTACTTAAAAAGAACAAAAAGGAAAAGACTAGGATTAAGGAGGTTGGGCGAGAATGGGAGAAGAAATAAGAGGGCAAGGAGAAAGGAAAACCGGAGGGGAAATTTATAGCTGAAACGAGACAAAACTATTATTCTTCATTTTTACTAAATGAAATTTCATTTACAAGTGTCATTTAAATAAAAATAACATAACTCACATTATAGGAACTTTTTTCATTATAAATTATATAAATAATTATATATGTGTGTGTGTGTGTATAATTAGCCCATATTCCACAGAAATAATTTGAAAAACTGGCATGAGGAAATCACCTATTATACCTCTGCCTAACAAAAAGATTAATATGAAACTTCAGATTTTTCTAGTTTTTTCCTAAGATATCTTAATATAAAACTTGAATTTTATATATTCATAATATACTATGCTATATATTTACTTACATACTACATATAGTTTGTATCTTTATCCATTATGAAAAACCAATTAAATATATCATTAAAATTGATCAAATATCATAATAACTTCATTAGATTTTATTATTTTTCAACTGGTTCTCTAAGGCATTTGTGGTAGATCATGTTTTCTGCATACAATTGTTAAAAAAATTATGAGGTCATTATTTTAGGCGGAGCTCACGCACTAGGCCCCAGTAGATCAGACCAAACCAAAATGGAGTCACTCCTGCTAAATGCCACATAATCCAATGGGAACTCTAAGGAAGCAGAGAGATCTCAAAACAAAGCTCTTTTTGTCTTCTGAAAATAGGAGATTACAGAATAATAAGGAAGTACTTTCTGCTCTAATCCTTACAGAAAAGTGACCTGAAGTAAACAATCAGTTATTTTTTTTGTTTTCTCTTTCCTTGTTTTCACCTTACAAAACCCACTGTTTTGCTATTTCCCAGTGGAATTAAGACCAAGTTAGCTCATTTACAATGGTGAAAGTATGACATCAATGCCTACAGTTTTAATCAACTTCTTAATTTTGAGAGATTAACCAAAGGAGAGGAATTATTAAGTTTAGCCTAAAGCTGCTGCCTTATGTATTTTAAGTTCAGTGTAAAGGTTTGTCCATGTATACTGAACTGTAATCTAACTGGAAATGAAAATGGACAGTAACCTAACCTTGTAACAAGTAGCCAAATCTCCAACCATGTGGAAGTCCCAGAGTCTCTGTGAACCTGTTCTACTTGGGAGAGGGAGGATTTCCCTATTAGCAAATCATTCTTTCTTCAATTAAAAACTTTCTTAAAATTAACTTGTCTAATGTTTTTGACATGATAATTCAATATTCTCATTTTGAATAATTATAACTCTTAATATGTTTTAGGTGATTACATTGACTGGAATTTTCAGATCAATATTTGGCAATAAAAATAAAAAATCATTGATACAAAGTTCCATATTCCTGATGGTAGATGGTTCTTGAGCTTTACTGTTAATATTCTCTTATTTCTACAGAATTTATGGATAGCAACCTGTTATTTTCTGTTGAATATCTTCACCATACATATGATTACAACATTGACACTTGTCTTATTTATGCTTTTGTTTTATAACAGTAATATATTGTCTAATATTTTACCAGAATTTTATAATTCTGAAATAAGACTTGCTTAATTATGTGTAAATACTATTTGAATATACATTTTGTTTTTAGAATTTAGGCAGTGTTTTCAAAAGTTTATCATTTAAGAAAGCCAATCCCATGAATACTATATTAAAATACTTTTTTCCCCAAATGGCTTTGAAAATGTCATATAAATTTAAGAATGCACACATCATGCATTTTAATGCAACAATTAAACCCACTCAATTTAACAAATAAAACCTAGGCTACTGCACATTTATTTGAATACAAACTTTTTTCCCCTGAAGTAATCTATTTAAATTCTGCAGATCTAGTGTTTTAATGAGAATACTTTGTAAAAACTGGCTATATTACTGTCCTAGGGTTGTGGTAAAACATTACCAGAAGTCTGGTGGCTTAAAACAATGGAAATTTATTCTCAAGTACTTCTGAAAACTAGAGTTCTCAAATGAAAGTGTCAGCAGGGCCATACTTCCACTGAAGGCTCTAGGGAAGAATCCTTTCTTGCCTCTTAACTAGTTTCTGGCTGTTGCTGGCAATTTGGCATCAAGTTCCTTGGTTTGTGACATCACTCCTATTTCTGTTTCTGCCTTCACATGGCCTTCTTCCCTGTGCATGTGTGTCTCTGAACATAAATATCCCTAGAGTTTCTCTTATGAAAAGCTTGGTCACTGCTTTAGAACCCACCCTAAACCATTCTGACCTCATCTTATCTAGAGTATATCCACAATCACCCTATTTCCAAAAGATATTACATATATAGGTACCAGGGGCTAGGGCTTCAGTGTATTTTTCTGAATGACACAATTCAATCCACAACATGGACTTAACATGTTATTTTATTATATCATATTTGATATTATATCATATTACTATTGTTCTCATTACCAATTTGGGGGCTTCAATTTCTCAGTTTCCCTCTCACCACAATTAAACTTTGCATTTATAGTGCTACTTTGCATATTTACTCTTCTGAGGCGTGGTACGGTATAGACCATGTCAGGAATGTAAAATGAAATGTCTCATATCAGAGAACAGCCTCCAATAAATGAATAAAACCTAACATAAATAAAACAATTTCGAAGATCTGAATCAAAATGTCCCAATTTAGGAAAAATAACTGACTTTATTATGGGTAGTATGCTGGTAGGAAGCTGATAATAGTAAAAAATACTGATTACATAAATTTAATGTGATGTAGTATATAAATTGCTTTTTCTAATGATTAGTATTTTAATCTCAAATTTTAAGATAGTTCTATTACCTTTATTTTGTAGAATAATAATGTATAATCACAGAAAAACTGAGTTTTCCAAAGTGAAGTTTGGTCCTGCCACGTTTTGCCAAGTGCTACAATCTTTGTCCAACCTGCTTTTATCACAGGTAAAACTACACGGTTCACTGCATGGGTTCTATCCATGGTATCTGGGGCTGCTGCTGGTTAGCAAGCCGGCCATTAGGAAGAGGAGCTAGATTAAAAACAATGCAGGGCTGAAGCACTTTTATATCTGATATCACTGTACTTGAACACAAATACTGCTTAGACATAAAAATCTCTGATTTCTTGCCCACTCCTAAATTTTGTCCTAGCTTCGCTTTTAACCAACTATAGCTCAAAAACATACAAAAAAACAAAAGATTACAGGAAACTATTTCCAGTTTAACCAAGTTGGTAACGAGACAATTAGCACAAAGGTAAGACTTGTAGCTACTAGATGTTGTCTCAGGTAATTGCTTAAGAGTTGAAGTTTTTGAAATTATTAAAATGATAAGAGTAAGCAGTGGATAAAGATTACACAAAAAATTACTTGTAGGATGTAATACTGTTCTCTTGGATTCAGAAAATCCTTTATTCCAAGCCATCAATTACATTGCCCTTATTATAATTATTATGACAATATTATTGAGAACATTTTAAGTTAATTTTATTAAGTTAGATAAAGACAACATTGTAGAATTGATATCTAAAAGTCAAATCTTTGTCACAGGAAATTTCTGAAAAATAATTTATATAAATTAAATAGTTTGAAAAGAAATTTAGATAATAAAATTTATTAATGTTTCGCTAGAGAAGTAATTCTTCAAATTAAAGACTATATGAAATGCTTTCAAAATTATTTTTATTTGCTTGGGAAAGAAATAACTATTTTCTTATTCAAAATTCTGCATCATTTATTAAGATGTCTTAATGTTGGGAAACTAGTCACTCAATTTAAAAGATTAAATACATATATATCAGAAGTATGCAGCTGTACACGTAGCAATACTTAGACATATTACATTAAAACAGGAGATTAATAATGTATTAATTTTTTGAAATGTTAATTTAAAAATAAGCACAGAATATCTTCAAATGGATGGACTAATTTTATATGTTTCCTACTGAGAGAAAAGAGGATCTGCACATGAATGGGATAGTGGATCTTTGCACGAGTTTTCTGCATCCAGTAATAGTAGACATTTTTAGCAAATCTCACTGAAATGAATAGGGGAAAATGGACTCATCTGGGTTTTACAAACTTAGCTTTAGTTACTTATATCTATTAGGAAGAAAGTTTCCCCCCAAATACATGCATACAAATGCACTTAAGCACATACGTGTGAACACACACACTGACAAATTTGTTTGCTACTGTAACTTAATGCTTTGAAACAAAGTTGAAATATTTATAGTGCACATAAACTAAAGAAGTAAATACATGTTTAATTTTAAATACTAAAATTAAGGTCAGGCGCGGTGGCTCACACCTATAATCCCAGCACTTTGGGAGGCCGAGGCGGGTGGATCACGAGGTCAAGAGATTGAGACCATCCTGGTAAACATGGTGAAATGCCGTCTCTACTAAAAATACAAAAATTAGCTGGGCATGGTGGTGCATGCCTGTAGTCTCAGCTACTCAGGAGGCTGAGGCAGGAGAATTGCTTGAACCCAGGAGGCGGAGGTTGCGGTGAGCCAAGATCATGACATTGCACTCCAGCCTGGGTAACAAGAGCAAAACTCCATCTCAAAAAAAAAAAAAAAAAATTTACTAAAATTAAAAAACTATTGATTGTATATATTAAGCTTCATGCCCATATCTATGAAATCAGAAACATAAAAAACCAGAGAAATATTTCTTTTAAATATCAATGAGAAAATGAAAAGTGCAACGCATCTATATTCATGAATAATTACAACATTTTTCTTGACATACTTTTACTTCTTAAAGATGACTTAGAGGAAGTATTCTGTATGTTAAATTTTAGGCTGTAACTATATGAGATGTCCAGTGAGTAGATTTCAGTTTTACCTTAGATTATTAATCCCCTCTGGCCACTGAGGCACTCCAACCCCAACTAGTTGCCTTTGGTGACAAGCAGCCTGGTTACAAAATTTCTGTTGGGCTTCTCTGCTAAGTGATACATTATCAAATTCATCATGGTCCTTGAAATATCTGTCACTCACTGCTTCAAACATAGTGTATCCAGCATCAAAATGTAGTGAACACAGCTAAGACTGTGTGCCACTATCTAAACATATCCTATAGATTACTATAGAATAGTTGCTGAATTTAGACAGAAATTCTGGGGGAGCTTCTGAAAAATATACAAAATGCCTCAAGAATTCCCAAGGTAGAGGGAAGGGATTTGGATAGGTTTTCAACAGGCAGAGAAAGAAATTCAAAGGAGAAAAAAGAAGACAGGGGCAGCTTCATTAAATGGCTTTGAGTCTGTCTTTGCATATATTTAGTAATTGTCTGTGGCTGACATACACTTTTAAGTGGTATCTAAGCTCATTGAGGCATGTGTACTTTTAACAATATCTCTATCTGCTGAAAATGCAAGCATCGTTGTTGTTTTCAAGGCGTTAATATAATAACGTTCAACTGGATTCAATATCCATTTGTATTGTCTCAAAGTTCTAACATGGTATTTGTCAAGTCACATAAAAAAGAGATGAATTGTAATTGTTGTACCTATGGTCTTGGCTCACTGGAACATTCACTGAGGTAAAGTTTGGATTCATGGAGCTAAAGTGAATGAACATTTCAGCCAAATCATTTTCACACCTTGCACAATTAGCTATAGTCAGCATATAGGGGACGCCTCTAAATTCTTGACCTATACATTTTGGGAAGAAATTTGTAAAATAAATAAATAAATAATTTAAAAACAAGAATAAACAGATACGATTCTAAGAATTTTAAAAATGTAACTTTTATTTTGAAATATCCTAGTATATTAATCATAAATAATTAGAATTGCAATATCTATATGTCATAACAACTAAACTACTAAATTTTACAATATTCTAGTTTCCTGAAGAATATTCTTTCTCTGCTGCAAATTAAGAATACTTGAAATGAGCCCAAAATACTTTTTATTAAGATTTAAATATGCATCTCTTTTCTAGTATCAATAAATCACCAATATAAGCAGAATCTAATTCTTATGAATTTACCATGTTTAGGGAGCAAATAAACAAAGAATTTTTTCCTCATTAGTAATTATATCATACTATTAAACAAATTAACCTGTTAATGCAAGTTCTCTGGTTCTCATGTAAAAAAAAAATTAACACCAGGACAAACATACATTTTTCTCAGACAAAGTTTAATAGGCTTGCTGCTTGAGAATTTTAAGGGAGCAGCTACAAACCTGCTCACACATTTATAGCAGCACAATTCACAGTTGGAAAAGCATGGAACCAGCCCCAAACTCACCAGTCAATGAGCAGATAGAAATTGTGATATATCTATATCTATATATAGTAAGTATATATATATACACCATGGAACACTACTAAGTCATAAGAAGGAATGAAATAATGGCATTTTTAATAACCTGAATAGAGCTGGAGACCATTATTCTAACTGAAATACCTCAGGAATGGAATACCAAACATTTTACGTTCTCACTCACAAGTAGGAACTAAACTATGAGGATGCAAAGGCATAAGAAAGATACAATGAACTCTGGGGACTTGGGGGAAAGGGTAAGAGCAGGGGTGAGTGATAAAAGACTGCACACTGGGTATACTGAGCACTGCTTGGGTGATGGGTCCACCAAAATCTCAGAGATCACCACTAAAGAACATATTAATGTAACCAAACACCCGCTGTTCCCCAAAACCTATTAACAAATAACAAAACACTAATGCAAAGGATAAACTTTTGGTAAACAACAACTAGAAAAGAGATCCTGGTGTTAAATTCCTGAAAGGCAGAGCTCTTGCCATTTTAAGGAACCTAAGTCAGAGAAAAGAGTGATGTGTATGCATGCAGAGGTGATAAGTTTTCAACTCCATTTGGTCAGATTCTTAGAAATGCCAGAGTCCTGCTTTAGCGACCCTGGAAGACATCGCTCAAGGAGATAAATGATTAGTTTTTTCCCTTTAAGATAAGGAATTCAGCCTAGTCAGCTAAGTTAGGAAGGGGTAGCTTTCTATTAGGTAACTTGGGTCAGCTTGTTAAGGGAGGCAAGAAGGTAGGGGAGGGAATATGCCCAGACATATGAGACTAACTGGGAGTCTGATCATGTCTTTTTTGTCTGCCAGAACCAAGTCTCTTCTCTATACTGTCTCGAACCCAAGGCTTGAATGCTATTTCAATGTATTAGAACTAGGCTGATCCTTATATTTACAGTAGATTATTGTGTTTGGAAACTGTACACTGGCTTTAAGAACAATATAACAATTAGTTGTTAAATGACCTGGAAGGGGGCTGAATGTTTTTGTGTAAAAATAGCTCCTCAATTTTATCATTACTAATTAATTTAAGCCTAAAAATTAAAATTTAGACTTTTAAAATTAGAAGATATCTTATGCCTATAAACCAAAATAAAATAATAAGCCCCTTAACCATCTAAATAGACCCCTCCTCTACCAAAGGCATTCCATAATTACTCTGAAAAACTAGTTCAAACTATGATGGGACATGGAGGGTCAGACATGTGTCACAACTGACCAGCACTAACATTAAAACAGAGATCTTAAGACTGATAGAACCTCTTTTAACTCTGATAGGAAACCTTTACAGTCTACTCTCTCTGAAGTCCACTTCCTGGAGGCTTCATCAGCATAATAAAACCTTGGTCTCCGCACCCCTTCTTGTTTTTATTTTTATTTTTATTTTTTTTAAAGATGGGGTTTCAGCATGATGGCCAGGCTGGTCTTGAACTCCTGACCTCAGGTGATCCACCCACCTCGGTCTCCCAAAGTGCTAGGATTACAGGCGTGAGCCACCACACCTGGCCTACATCCCTTCTTGTAACCCAGACATTCCTTTCTATTGATTCTAGGTCTTTAGATAATAACTCTTTTAACCAACTGCCCATCAGAAAATCTTTTAATCCACCTATCACCTGGAAGCCCCTGTTTCCAGTTGTCCTATCTTTCTGAACTATGCCAATATACGTCTTACACATATCGATTGATGCTTTATGTCTCCTTAAAATATATTAAACTAAGTTGTAGTCCAATCACCTTGGGCACATATTCTCAGGATCTCCTGAGAGGTGTATTACAGGCCATTAATCACTCATATTTGGCTCAGAACAAATCTCTTAAAATACTTTACAGAGTTTGACTCTTTTCATCAAAACACCTCAGTCATGTAACACTAAATTTATAAAACCAATTTGGAGAGGAAATTATTTTATTTTGTTTTGATAGGTATTGAATTGGCAGACATTTGGCAGAATTTGTCAGAAATATTCTATGCATCTAGTATAGTTTTTTTTTTTTAAGTAGGTTTATGTACAACAAAACAAACAATTTTACATAAAACATGGATCTTTGCTTCTCTGGCAACATATTCCTCATAATCAAATATGGAAGTTTCTGAGCAAGGGTTTCCTGATTCAAATGGTACAGACATTTATGTTCTTGATTTTTTTATTGATACAATTTTTATTACTCAGAAAGCACACAAATATGTATATACTCTAGCCATTTTTCTCATTATTATGTACCTCAACCTTGTAGACATTTAGCTTGTGGCTCCTGCAATATGACTAGGCATACACACACACTCACACAGACACATACACACATACACCATTATTGCTGGAATCACAAGCTACGTGCATGATGTACACAAGCATGCATGTATATAATCCATACATATATATACACATAAAGATTTCTATGTGTATTTCTGATGGTGTACAGGGACATAAAATGAAAAGAAAGCCTCTGAAAGGAGAAGGGTGAGGGCTCTGGGACAAAAAAGGTCTTTTTTCTTTCCATTAAAATTATATAAGTTCTACCCTTTATTTGTCAGGGACAAGCAAGCAGTACTGGGTTAGCTACCTGCAGAAAGCTGATGCTGTTTCCCTTAAATGGGTTTAGATAGATGCTGTCAACACTAAGTTGTAATATCATTTTCTGTTTGATCTGAAGTTGACATTTCCTTCAAACTCTGCCCTTTAAGTAAACCAAAGTGTGCCAGTGCAAGATCAAATGTAAGGGACTTCTATAGTATATTAAGTACTTCAAATATAGGGTCATTTACAGCAGCGTGTTAAACCAGCTTGGCAACCATGTTGTGGACTTTCACAGATGTATTTGCATGAAAGCACATTGTTAAAAATTGATAGCCACTTCTATTAGTACCAAAGGTACCCCAAAAAGAAGAACATATAAATTTGACAAATAATTCTAACTGAAAAGAATAAATGCACAGTATTTCTATATTTTTCAATCTTCAGGATTAATATATATGAAAAACTAGATGACATATTTTATGAGAAAATGAAGTGGGAGCAAGTCAATAAAAGCCTCAGAGTCTGCTCTGTGTCAGCTTTACTAATTGGAATGCTGTGATCTGTTCAATAAAGAGCAAAATGTCTCCCCCTGAAACTGATTTAATTGTACAGGGTGGTATGTTTCCAAAGGGAATATCCTTTCATTTACAAATCAAAGTACTGAATCTAACAGCTGTTTTATAGTTCACAATTTATGTCAATACTTTCATTTAAAAATCTCCATTTTATTCAGTCTTCACAATCTTCGGATATCGGTAAGGTTAAATTAAGGGCAACATGACATTTTCAAGTAGACTGTATTTGAGTTTGTAAATTAGCATCTTTATTTTTTTATTTTTTTCCACAGGAGATGACTACTGGGCATTCTGTATATTCAGAACACTGATTGTTGAATCTATGGCACCTTTGAAACTTTTTTTTTTTTTTTTTTTTTTTTTTGAGATGGAGTCTCGCTCTGTCACTCAGGTCAGAGTGTAGTGGCACTGAGTGACTTCGGTTCCCGGGTCCATGAGGGGTGTGGTTTCAAAGGCAGGAGTTTCCTGGCTCGACACTTCCATCAGGGAACTAGAGGGATTTCAAATGTAAAGTTCTTTGTCTGGGTTTCCCACAGGTGGGCTAGGTAGAGAAAGCAAGGTAAGGCTTGTTTGCCCGAAAAAACCCCACAAAATCTCTGGGAAGAGGGGGTTCTGTAACTCAGAGTTGTCAACTAAGCAGCCAATCTGGTATCAGAGTCAAACATCAATCACTCCAGAGGAAGTATGAAAGAACTCCTCTCACTGGACAAGAACATGAATGGGGAGGGAATAACTCAAGGGTTAAAACTCCAACTGCTCCTACCTATATGGATTCCTTCTCTGGGTGCCCTCCCACTACAGCATGGGAGCTCTCTTCTTTCTCTCGCTAATAAATTGCTTTTCTGCAAAACTCTTTGGGTCCATGATATTTATTCAAACAGCAAACTCACAGCGCCTCCAGGACCCCTTTCCCCATTCCTCAGGGTTAGTGAGGTCAAGAACCTCTTCGGAACTGGGAGCTGAGTACACTCCGCAGGTTAAATCTTTTGGCGAGTCAGCCAGAATGTCAGACTTCAGAGCAGCGAGTGATATTGGACCCCTTTCACTTGCTAATCTGTCCTTTCCTTTCTTTTAAATTTATCAAGGAGGTAAAAACTGGGCACCTTCCAGCCATCTAAAAGCAGCAGCAGCGGTGGTGGCTGGGCCCAGGCAGCCGTAGCAGCAGCCGCCTATGTGAGTTCTGCGCAGACTTTCAGACCCCAACCTCCTGGTTCCAGATTTCCATAAGGCAAACTTCTTCCTGGCTCTTCCCTCAAGATAATTCCTACCCATGAGGCTACTACTCTTCTTGCTAGGACTTTGAGGCTCTTAGGGTGACAGTCCAGGGACTCTTGCCCATGTGGCCCTCAGGCTTATGCCTATGAGGACCTCCTACAGGATAAATACACAGGGCCAGTTTCCTTAGTCCACAGTGCTAGGTTATGTCCTAACAGTGCCAGAGTCTATCAGTGGGTACTGGAGGCTATAGGACATTTTATTTTTTTGTCAACCACAATTTCCCAATCCAAGTGAGTGGTGCCAGAATCTGATAATGTACAATTTTTCTTGCCTGGGATTGGCTCTCTATACAGCAGAACTTCTCCATCTAAAAATATCGTAGTCAGGCCTGGTTAGAGACTCAAATAGTTAATTACAAGCCCCACAACCCTAGGGTATATTTCTGTGTTGGAAAGTGGGGTAGGGGAGAAGGCTCAGGTCCTGAGTGCATTGGTCTGGCCTTGGCCATGTGAGCAGCCATTACCTTAAGACTGTTGTCCTTAGAGGCCCTTCTCAAGGAGTTTATCTTCCTAGGGGAGTTTTATGGTCAGGCCTATGTTGATTGAAATCTTGCTAGGGAACATTGCCACCCATCACCCAAGCCACACTGGCCTAGTTCTTTGAGGATGTGCCGGTACAGGGCCACTAACCCCAGCAGTCCCCATGTCCTTATGGTGGCCAAAGAGGACATTAAACAGTGAGAGTGTGCCCATGACAGCAGTAAGCATGATCAAACCCAGCACATGGAGGGCCCAGAAGATGATCACACACCTAGGGTTCAAGGAAACTGCCAAGGTGCTATAACTAGGGGGACACCCCAGGGCTAGCAGTTGTAAGGAATAACCAGGGATGTGGGCATCCCTGTGTTCAATTTCAGATGGGTGCTACTCTTCCCAAGGTAAAATCATCCTTAAAAGTGTATCCTGGATAACTGGAACCAATTTGAGCCACAATCTTTGAAGCAGCAGCAGCTCATTTCTCTCTGCCACACAGCATGGCCACAATACCCTCTGCTGAGTGGAGAAACCTGGCCTCCTAAGGAAAGTATAAATTATAACACCCTTCTACAATGAGAGAGAGAGAGGGAAAGCTTCTCTAAGAGGGAAGGTAAATGGATCGAGTTCCCCTATGTGCAAGTTTTCTTTTCTCTAAGGAATAATCCTCAGCTATGTAAAGCCTGTACCCTATATCCTACTGGCCCCTCCTCAGGACTA
This sequence comes from Cheracebus regulus, assembly GCA_963574635.1. Taxonomy (NCBI): domain Eukaryota; kingdom Metazoa; phylum Chordata; class Mammalia; order Primates; family Pitheciidae; genus Cheracebus; species Cheracebus regulus. Next base: position 34,520 of record CAUYQU010005851.1, read on the forward strand.
ACCCCATATTTAGGACTCCATGTGCCTCCTCCCTCCACTGATACTGACCAGGTCTCCATAGCTCCTATAACCCAAGAGGAGTCAGGGAAGGTCGAAATGGCCAAGGCACCTCAGGCTACTAGGAGGCCCCAACTCTACCCCCTATAGGCAGTAGGAGGAGAATTTGGCCCAAAGTACATACTCCCTTTCACTTTCTGATTTAAATCAAAGTGGACTTAGGAAAATTTCCAGATGACCCAGATAAGTACATAGATGTTCTGCATGGCCTGGGTCAGTCCTTAAAATCAGATTGGAAAGATATCATGTCATTGTTTGGTCAGACCCTAATCAGCAATGAGAGAGAAGCTGCTCTAGCAGCGGCTCAAAGGTTTTGGGACACCTGGTACCTTAGTCAAGGACATGACCAAATGACATCAGTGGAGAAGGATAGATTTCCTACAGGTAGACAGGCAATCTCCAGCATGGACCCTCACTGGGATCCTGACTCAGAACAGGGGGACTGGAGTCACAGGCACCTATTGATCTGCATACTTGAGGGATTAAGACAAACTAGGGAAAAGCCAATGTTATCCACCATAACTCAGGGAAAGGAAGAAAACCCAACAGCCTTCCTTTAGTGGTTACGGGAGGCCTTAAGAAAGTATACTCCCCTGTCACCAGACTAATGCTGGTCAGCTAAAGTAAAGACAAATTTATTACACAATCAGCAGCAGACATTAAAAGGAAGCCCCAAAACCTGGGCCCAGAACAGAGTCTAGAATCATTACTGATGATTCTATAGTGTTGTTCTATAATAGAGTGTTCTTGGTGTTCTTTAATAGAGACCAGGAGGAATAGACTGAAAGGAACAGGTGGACATGAGAAAGGTCACAGCCCTAGTCATGGCCTTAAGGCAAGCAGACTCAAGGGGCTTGGAAAAGGAAACGTCTTGGGTTAGCCACCACTCTGGCAGAGCTCGCTACCACTGCAGCCTACAGGACACTTTAAAAAAGATTTTCCCCAGAGGAACCGACCATCTCCTCATCCTTGCCCACTGTGCCAAGGAGATCACTGGAAGGCATAGTATCCCAGGGGATGAAGGTTCCCAGGGCCTGAGCTGGCTAACCAGATGGCACAACAGCAGGACTGAGGGTGCCTGGGGCAAGCAGCAGCACAAGATATCACCCTCACAGCGCCCCAGGTAAAGCTGACCATAGAGAGCCAGGAAGTAGATCTTCTCCTGGACACTGGCGCAGCCTTCTCAGTTTTGCTTTCCTGTCCTGGACGGTTGTCCTCCAAGTCTGTAACTGTCCAAGGAGTCCTAGGACAAGCAGTCTCCTGATATTTCTCCCAGCCCCTAAGCTGTAACTGGGGAGATATACTCTTCTCCTATGCCTTCTCTCATCATGCCAGAAAGTCCCACTCCCTTACTAGGGCAGGACCTGTTAACCAGAGCAGGAGCCATTATCTATATGAACATCATCAGGGAGGAAATCTGTCTCTGCTGCCCATTATTTAAAGAAGGAATTAATCCTGATGTTTGGGCAATGGAGGGACAACTTGGTAGGGGGCAAAGAATGCTTGCCCAATTCGAATAAGGCTAAAGGATCCCACCTCTTTTCCTTACCAAAGACAGTAATCCCTAAGACTGGAAGCCAAAAAGGGGCTACAGGTTATTGTAAGGAACTTCAAAGCTGAGGGTATAGAGAGGTCCTTTAACAGCCCTTGTAATACTCCAATTTTAGGAGTACAAAAACCTAATGGACAATAGAGGCTGGTGCGAGATCTCAGGCTTATTAATGAAGCTGTAAACCCTTTATACCCAGCAGTACCCAACCCATACACCTTGCTCTCTCAAATACCAGGAGAGGTACAATGGTTTACAGTCCTGGACCTTAAGGATGCCTTTTTCTGTGTTCCATTACATCTTGACTCCCAGTTTCTGTTTGTCTTTGAAGACCCTTTAGAACAGAATTCTCAGCTCACCTGGACAGTATTACCCCAGGGCTTTCGAGATAGCCCCCACCTGTTTGGCCAGGCTCTAGCTCAGGACCTTAGTACTTTTTCAGGTACCCTGGTTCTTCAGTATATGGATGACTTACTTTTAACTGCTAACTCAGAAACCCAGTGCCAGCAGGCCACCCAGGATCTCCTAAACTGTCTAGCCACCTGTGGACAATAAGGTTTCCAAATGAAAAGCTCAACTTTGTAAGCAAGAGGTAAAATATATAGGGCTTGTCTTGTCTAAGGACTTTCGGGCCCTTGATGGAGAAGGTCTCCAGCCCATACTGGCCTTCCCCCGTCCAAAAACCTTAAAACAGTTGCGGGGATTCTTAGGAATAACTGGTTCCTGCCAATTGTGGATTCCCAGAAAAGGCAAAATAGCCAAACCCATATACTCTCTGATTAAGGAAGTCCAGAAGGCTCACACCCATCTAATACAACGGGACCCTATAGCTGAGGCAGCCTTCAAACCCTGAAGCAGGCACTGCTGCACGCTCCAGCTCTAAGCCTTCCTACAGGGAACGACTTCTCCCTATATTTTACAGAAAAGTCAGGAGTGGCACTGGAGGTTCTCACCCGGACTTGGGGGACCACGCCACAACCAGTGGCATACCTAAATAAGGAAATTGATGCGATAGCAAAAGTCTGGCCACACTGCTTGCAGGTCATAGCTGCAGTGGCTATATTGGTCTCAGAAGCTGTGAAAATAGGGCAGGAGAAAGATCTAACTATACGGACCACACATGAAGTAGCTGGAATTCTGACCTCTGAGGCTTATGGCTGTCTGACAACTGCTTACTCAAATATCAGGCCTTAATGCTCGAAGGGTCTGTACTTCAGCTGTGCACATGTGCAGCCCTCAATCCAGCTACTTTTATTCCTGAGGAAGGGACAGACAAAGAACATGACTGTCAGCAGGTTATAGCCCAGAACTATGAGGCTCAAGAGGATCTGTTAGAAACTCCTCTAGCCAATCCTGACCTTAACCTATACACTGATGGAAGTTCATTTATGGAAAATGGAGTTCGAAAGGCAGGATGTGCAGTAGTTAGTGATCAAACAATGCTTGAAAGTAATTCCCTTCCTCCTGGGACTAGTGTCCAGCTGGCAAAACTAGTAGCCCTCACTCGAGCTCTGCAATTAGGAAAAGGAAAGAGAATAAACATTTACACAGATTTCACATATGCTGACCTGGTTCTGCATGCTCATGCTGCCATATGGAAGGAAAGAGAGTTCCTAACTTCGGGAGGAACTCCCATTAAACATCATAAGGCAATTTTAGACTTATTAAAAGCTGTCCAAGAACCCAAAGGGGTAGCAGTCCTACACGGCCGAGGCCACCAGAAAGGAGATGAGAAGGAAGCAGAGGGCAACTGCTGAGCTGATCTAGAGGCAAAAAGGGAAGCTGGATAAGAATTTATAGAAGGACCTTTACTATGGGAAAACCCTCTCCAGGGAATTAGAGCTCAATACTCATGAGAAGAGGCAGAGTGGACAATCTCCCAGGGACATCATCTTCTTCCTTCACGATGGCTAGCTCCTGAGGAGAGAGAAGTACTCCTACCTGCTGCGAGCTGGTGGGAAGTACTTAAAACCCTACATCAAACCTTCCATATGGGTATAGAAAATACACATCAAATGGCCAAATCTGTATTTACAGAGAAAGGTCTCTTCAAGGCTGTCCAACAAATAGTCAAAGGATGTGAAATACGCTAGAAAAATTATCCTTTGGCACATCGCAAGGTTCCTCATGGGGAACAGCAAGCCGGTCATTACGCAGGTGAGGACTGGCAAATGGCAAGTGTCAGGGATATCAATTATCTGTTACTATCTGTAGATATCTACACAAACTAGGTTGAAGCTTTTCCCTGTAGAAAGCCCAAGAGATAATAAAAATCCTGATTAATGAAATAATCCCTAGATTCAGACTCTCTCACTGTCTTCAAAGAGGTAATGGCCCTGCCTTCAAAGCTTCAGTGACCAAAGGAATTTCCAAAGCATTAGGAATACAGTATCATCTGCACTGTGCTTGGAGGCCTCAGTCCTCAGGGAAAGTGGAAAAAATGAATGAAATTGTTAAAAGACACCTAAGAAAACTGGCACAGGAAATCCACCTCCCATGGCCATCTCTGTTACTAATAGCACTCTTTTTTTTTTTTTTTTTTTTTTTTTGAGACAGATTCTCACTCTGTCGCCAGGTGCCAGACTGGAGTGCAGCGGCACGATCTCGGCTCACTGCAACCTCCGCCTCCTGGGTTCAAGCAATTCTCCTGCCTCAATCTACTGAGTGGCTGGAACTACAGGCGTGCGCCATCATGCCCAGCTAATTTTTGTATTTTTAGTAGAGACAGGATTTCACCATGTTGGCTAGGATGGTCTCAATCTCTTGACCTCAGGATCTGCCCGCCTCGGCTTCCCAAAGTGCTGGGATTACAGGCGTGAGCCACCGTGCTCGGCCCCACTAATAGCACTCTTAAGGCCTCAAAACGCTCCTCAGAAAATAGGACTCAGTCCCTCAGATGTTTTATAGATGGTTCTTTCTTACTAATAATCTCGTATTAGACAAGGAAACAGCAGATTTAATAAGAGATATAACCTCCTTGGCTAAGTACTCACAGGCTCTTAGGACCTTACATGAAGGACACCCTAGGGCAAGGGGGAGAGTTATTCTGACCTGGAGACCTAGTGCTTGTTAAGTCTTTTCCCTCAGACTCTCCCTTTCTAGGCTCATCTTGGGAAGGATCATTTTTGGTTATTCTGTCTATCCCCATGGCACTTAAGGTGGTGGGAACTGACTTGTGGATTCACCATACTCAGCTGAAGCCCTGGACACCTCCTGAAGAAAATCATAGGCCCTCCACTCCACACCCTGAGGTTCCAAGAGATGACCCTTCATACACCTGTGAGCCATTAGAGAACCTACATTTGCCCTTCCAACAAGATCCCCAGGAAAGTAACTACTCATGAGTCTAACTTACAACCTGGCATTAACAAGACTATCACTCTTAGCAGTTGGACTTTCCTGTTCAGAGGGGGTACTGAGAGACTTCTCTTCCCAGGTCCATGAGGGGCATGGTTTCAAAGGCAGGAGTTGCCAGGCTCCATGCATCTATCCCGTAACTAGAGGGGTTTCAAATGTAAAGTGCTTTGTTTGGGTTTCCAATGCGTGGGCTTGGTAGAGAAAGCCAAGTGAGGCTCCTTTGTCCCAAAAAACCCACCAAAAGCTCTGGGAGGAGGGGGCTCTATAATTCAGAGTTGCGGACCAAGCAGCAAATCTGGTATCAAAGATCAATCACTCAGAGGAAGTATTAAAGAACTCCTCTCAATGGACGAGAACATGAATGGGGAGGGAATAACTCAAGGCTTAAAACTCCAACTGCTCCTATCTATACAGATTTCTTCTCTGGGTCCCCTCTCATGACAGCGTGGAATCTATCTTCTTTCTCTCTCTGTCTAATAAATTGTATTTCTGCAAAACTCTTTGGGTTCACGTTATTTAATCAAACGGCAAACTCACAGCGCCTCTGGGGCCCGTTTCCCCATTCTTTGGGGTTAGCCAGGCCAAGAACCTCTTCAGAACTGGGAGCTGAGTACACTCCCCCAGTTACAGCATGATCTCAGCTCTGCCTCCCAGGTTGAAGTTATTCTCCTGCCTCAACTTCCAGAGTAGCTGGGACTACAGGTGTGCACCACCACACCTGGCTAATTTTTGTATTTTTAGTAGAGATGGGGTTTTGTCATATTGGCCATTCTGGTCTTGAACTCCTGATCTCAAGCAGTCTGCCCACCTCAGCCTCCCAAAGTGCTGGGATTACAGGCATGAGCCGCTGTGCCTGGCCTTGAAATTTTTGAAAAATAAATTTACCTCTCTGGATTTCACTTTCTTCAATTATGAAACAAAACATTTGAAGAAACAGTCTGTAAATTTCTTCCTCATTACAATTCTGTGATTTAATTCTTCTAAGGTAGCTATCACAAGGTCAAGAGATCAAGACCATCCTGGCCAACATAGTGAAACCCTGTCTCCACTAAAAACACAAAAATTAGCTGGGCATGGTGGTGCACACCTGCAGTCCCAGCTACTTGGGAGACTGAGGCAGGAGAGTTTCTAGAACCTGGGAGGCAAAGGCTGCGGTGAGCAGAGATAATGCCACTGCACTCCAGCCTGGAGAGAGTGAGACTCTGTCTCAAAAAACATATAACAATAAATTAGTCATTAATGAAATGCAAGTTAAAATTACTATTAGATACCAGGAATAGCTTTTAGGATGGCAAAACTGAAACAAAAACAACAAACAACAAAAATCTAGGTAACAATGCCAAAAATTAGAGAGGATGTACGGCACCTGGAACTTTCAAATGTTGCCGGTGATAGTGCAAGATGTGAACACCATTTGAGAAACTGGTGAGGAAGTTTCTCCCACTCACGTACTAACCAGTCCCCGCCCTGCTTAGCTTCCATGATCACATGAAATTACATGCATTCAGCATAGTATGTCTGTGGGCTGCTGGGGAATTTCTTATTAAAATACTGACTATGCAATGTGTTACCTCCACTCCCAGGTATTTGCTCAAACAAAATTAAACTATATTTGCACACAGAACTTGTGTTAGAAAAAGACCCAATGGCTATCAAATTGTGGATGCGTGAACAAATGTGTCGTATACCTAAATGCAATACTACTCAGCAAAAATAATAATAATAAAACAAACAATGAACAAATGATACTATTGAAACAATTGACAAAATTGGTATTTTTCAAATGAATTGGGCTAAGAGCAAGAAGCCAAAGATAGGAGGATTTATACTGAATGGGTCCATTTATATGATATTTTGAGGAAAAAGGCAATATTCAAGAAATAGAACAGTAGTTACTAGGAACTGAGGGCCGTCAGAAGGAATTGAGTAATAGAGGCCTTAAGCAACTCTTTGGAGTAATGGAAATAATCTATATCGTGATTCATGGCGGTGGACACAGATATAAATGTTTGTTAATACTCAGAATAAGCCTAAAAAGGTTTATTTTCACTGTATGTCAATTATACTTCAAATCCTAGGAGAAATGGCGGTGATGTATGGTGGTCACATTTTTCAGTGATAAGAACATACGTATTTATAAAAAATATATATTGCCATATTACATGGTATATACTACATACACTTCTATCCAATATAAAATGTGAGAAACTTTCTAATAGACATGGCTGGAGGTGAGGAAGGTGCCTTTCTAAGAGATGTGTTTGGATCTCATTAATTTTAGTTTGTATCCTTGCCAGCAGAAATGATGCTGTTCTATCAGAAGAGATGAGGGACGATAGTAAAACAGATTATTATTATTAGTGTGACTTATGTTTTTTAAAAATTACTCTTAAGTTACTATGGACTGGGTGAGCTAAGATTACATTCACAACAGAAGGACAATGACTTCGTAATAACTGAAAATTATAGAAAAAAATATATCTTTCCTCTATTAAACTTTCATATTCTTCTGTATGTAATATATCTACCTATAAAAAGCCTCCGAACAACTGAAGATTGACTCCTGCTTTCGTAATTACCAAGGAAAATAAGAGTGAGAAAACAGGTTGTATAGAAAATCCTCGACTGCATTCCGCAGATGGTTTCCATTACAACATTTAAAACCGCCTTGAAAACATTCCATGGTCTAGTGATGGCTCAGCACACATTTTCAGGCAGATGCATTTCTGTAGTAACAGAAAATTTCAGCCTGAGCTATTGCAGCTCTACAAATAAGCATTATTGAGGAAATGTCAGTGTTTGTCAGGGTAGTGATGAATCGAAGGTAACTGGATTATTTCAACCTTTAAAAGCTAGCCAAGACCCGGCGTCGTGGCTCACACCTGTAATCCCAGCACTTCGGGAAGCCAAGGCAGGTGCATCACCTGAGGTCAGGAGTTCAAGACGAGCCTGGCCAACCTGATAAAACCCCATCTCTACAAAAATACAAAAATTAGCTGGGCATGATGGCAGGTTCCTGTAATCTCAGCTACTCAAGAGGCTGGGGCAGAAGAATTGCTTGAACCCGGGAGGCAGAGGTTGCAGTGAGTTGCACTCCAGCCTGGGTGACAGACTAAGACTCTGTCTCAAAAAAAAACCAAAAAAAACCAAACAACTAGCCAATACAGAATAATACTTGATTCTTTTAAAAAATCTTTTAAATATTCTCCCTGCAAAGTCTTCCCTATAGTTTCTATCTGTTAAAGGGCTGCTCCTGAATATTTCAAGTATTATTTTTTAATTTAAAATCCCACAAAGACTTCTTCCAGATACATCTTTATTAAGGCACTCAATAAACCATGATGTAGTTAATGGTACCTAATTCTTTGCCATATATTTATTGTTGTCTTGTTAATATATTTATCTTTTGAGATTTTATTGACCATTAGGTACTAATTGACAAATACATTTTCATATGTACTCCATTTCAAATGTCATAATTTATCTTAATATTAAGTCTCTAATCTAAACCTTTCTACTCTTCCAGCAAAAATATAAATTGATTCTAAGAGAAAACTATGGAAGAGACATAATTCTCAGCAATTTTGACCTGACTGGGTTAAAAATATATTTAACACAAACCACACCAAGGATTATTACATATCTTATATAAGTCAGATATTACTTATATATATGTGTTACATTTTCATATAAGTAACACATTACCTATATACATTTTTTATTCCAAAGAGACCTGAATAAGGTTCTAATTAAATGAACACAATCATTGGACTATAACTACAAAGTCAATTTCTCTCCATTTATATATCATTATCTTTTCTGTAAAGAGATTTTCTTTCAGGGTGGGAAGAGGCAGATGTTGGAGATATTGCTGAGTTGATTATTTTAACACACTCAAGCACTGTAATACAATAAGAATGTACATCATAGCAAGTCTTCTTGAAAGTCATGTTGCCTTAATCATTAAGCTAAATGTATGTAATATATTATATACATTATATATACATATATATATATCTGTATCTATATATCTATATAGATCGATCTCTCTCTCTCTCTCTCTCTCTCCCTCTGTATATATATATATATATATATACTCCCTCTGTGTATGTATATATATATATATATATATATATATATACATACATATATATATATATACAGTGTGTGTCCATAGTGAATGCCTTTATACTGGCACTGTATAATTAGAGTATCATCCAAGATAACTGAGTATCTGTTATTATATATAATATTAAGTAATTTTGCAGTTTCTAATTTTCCCCAAGAAGAAAATCATGAACCACTTTAAATAGCCATTGTAGAGCTTGCCTGAAGTCAACAAGGTTGAATTCTCCACCACACCTCTTCAGGAATTTTCCATGAGCACCAGTATCCACACATCCTGAAATACTCAATAGCCTCCATCCTCAACCAACATCTGTTACTCAGTTATCTTTGATGAAACTCGAATTATACAGTGCTAGTATCTGAAACATTTTAGGTATAATGGCATTCATATAAACAGACACTGTTAATTGAATTACCTCTAATTTAATGATTAACTAAGTTAGCAAATGCTTACCAAATTCTCTGCTCTAGTTACTACACTATTACTATACAATATAGCAAAGATACATAAATGTATGTACTTTCTCTGATAAAAATTACTATAAAAACAAGTTCTTTAGATTCTGCTGATAATAGCTTTCTTGTAACAGTCACACAAAAATTCCTAAGGCCACAGATGCCACACTATTCTTAACAGTATTATTAATTATGAACCCAAATATATGAAATACACAGGCACTATCTATCCAAGAAAATTACCTCAGTTAACTGAAAGCTGTAGGAAGCCCACCCCAATTCCACATCAAGTCTTCCCAGACATTTCAAAATTCTAGAAACAGACAAATATTTATGTTGAATTTCTATCTATTGGTACAAGTGTGTGCCTGTTTACAAATTGTATATTCCTTTTGTATAAACAAAGATTTTAGCAGAAATTTTCCTCATATAGTTTTTACAGACATAAAAATAAAAAATCAATTTTTAGAATATAATAAAACATTGCCAATTCTGAAGAAAAACAAGAAAAAGCATTAAAAAAAAAGTTCTAAGACATGCTTTATGGGAGTAGATTTCCCTTCCAGGCATAGATTTGATTTTTTTTTTTTTTTGGTATTTAAAAGAAACAAGTGTACCCAGAAGAATTAGCACATGTTGCAGTATCAATTCTCCAAGCTATTGACATTAATATAAACATGTTCTGATTGTTAGTAATAACACAATAAAGTTATTATAAAAAAACTGTAAATAGATTGTATTTGCATGGGTAACAGATATTTCTCCAGAAACTATGAACAGTATTTTTCCTATTACAATATTTTAGAATAAGAATCCCATCAAAATTCTGTAGTTTGTATCACACTGAAGATATTGTCCATACAAATAAGTCATAATATTCTTTTAATAACCTCCTATGAATTATGATTTGTAATTAATTTAATGAAGGTTCTGTTTAATAATGTTATTTGGAAAGAGAACCTTGGAAGGAAAGCTCAGACCTAGACATTGAACTACTACAATTTATTCATTAGAATGGAAAACATATAAATAAGATTAAAAAGAAAAATTAAGAGGATTTTAATTAAAGTACCTGCTTGCCCATGCCTTTTATTAATAGAATATTTTATGAAATTGAATTCTGTGGAGAGGAAAAGGTTGGTAATGCCTTCTTTTTTATATTACATAGAACTGATCTGTTGATCAGTTATTGTATTTGAGATCACCTCTTGCTTCAGTCAGACACATACTCTGTGGTTTAATAATTATTCCAATTGCTGTTAATAATAAATATATCTTCCCTAATTAAAATGAGCCAAATTGCCTGAAAGATAAGCCAACTTGTCATATTAAGATACTCATTTTCATTAAAAGCATACTTTTTAAAAAAACATAAAAACCCATTTTATAACAGCACACCTACATACTTGATTCATCTTTCTCTCTTATGGAAACTTCTCTTACAGTTATCTTGTTTATCTAAGGTTGGAGTTGATGGACAAATATAAAATTGCTAGTATTTTTTATAGAAAAGTTTTCAGTATGTTAAATGCAGGCTTTCAATTTGTAATGGGAGAGTTTCTGCCCTACATGCTTTTTTTTTCTTGTCTTTCACTCTGTCCTGCCACAGCATGGATAAGAAATGAACAGTGACCCCTATCTATAGGCCTAGGGTTAATCAGCTAGTAAGTCTAGTAAGTCTAGCTAGTAAGTCTAGCTAGTAAGTCAGCTAGTAAGCTAGTTAGTCTTCTAGTAAGACACGAAGCAAAATTCTTCTTTCTACGGTCAGTGTAAGCTACTTTGTCAAGGTTTCATCACTCCTGATGTTTTATATTTCTTTTTTTGAAAGGGTTTATGGATGTGTGTGTGTACAGTCCAGAGAGAGAGAGAGAGAGAGAAGGTGGCAGACTCACAGCTAAAGTTTCACAAGATAAAGAAAAGAATTTGGTCTTCTAGGATGTGCTTGTATTCCGTCTTGTTCTTAGTTGCTACGTTTCAATGACTGGTCATAGCATCTTAATAGGTCAATCCAAACTACCACCAACCTTTGGCTAATACTTCTGAGATAACAAGAAAAGCCTTTAAAATGAGGTTTTAGTTCAGATGTGAACAAGGCTAGGGAAAAATTTTCTTTCCTTAAGAAAAAAGATCAGTCTTCAATGATGTGCCCTGCACAACAATGGGCTTTCACTAAATGTACATACTTTCCCTCTTTTAACATAATCATCTTCTCCCTGATTCCTGTGTGACATGATTTTGAGCATCGTGTTAGTTAGATGAGAGCTCTCTCAAGTCATTCCAGCTTGCTCCAGCCTACTAAAAAAAAAGGAGGCTTGTGATTGCCCTTGCACTTAACATGTTAGTTCTTTAATACAGGCTCACTTTGTATAGGCTTTCTTGGTTTGATAAACAGGTGGTGATGACTGATTATTTTGAATGGCTGCTTTAAGCTGTAGCTTTATACATTTTAATAGGTTATTTCTTCTTGTGAAATAGCTGAATCTACTGTGCAAATAAGGAAATGGGAATTCAGAAAGATTGTGTGAAATAGCTCTGTCCTTTTGATCTGAATTAATCTTCGTTGATGCAAGAGCCCATTCTCTCAGAGTGTTGAAGTGTGCAGCATATAAAACCTCTATATTTTCATGGAGGTGCCTACTAAGCCATGCCACATTATGTTTTATATTCATTTATCTAGATGCATATAAAGAACTTTATGATTATTTTGGTTACATCGTTCTATATTCAACCTTGATATACTCTACCCATAAATCAACTCTGTTAAGAGTACCCTCCTGATTTATTAATATTATATTCAGCCTTATTACTTAAAATAATCTGAAATATGGTGCCATTAAATTCTTCACAGAAGTCATTAACAAGATGAGAGAGCTTACTACGCTTACTATCATTGTATGATAAGAATCATACAATGGACAGTAGGGAAAATTCTGTTCTGCTTATGTTCTGGACCATTTAAGACAAACCTTGCTAAGACTAGTGCCTTCAGAAGGCATGAGCAGGGAAATAAAGATGGAGAACATGGAGGAGATTGCAGGCCTCAGGCACATCACCGAGCCTTCTCCAGACTTTGACTTTACAGCCATACTTTAGGGACAAGAAATGGTCTTGGTCACAAAAGTTCAAGTATTCAACCATAACTCCCTCTGGCATGCCTATTTTTACTACAATCTCAGGCTCCCTAAAAGAGGTGCTGTAAATTTAAAGTCTAAAACATTTCAGACTTCTGACTAAAGAAGTAACCACCAGTCCACAACATAAACAGCAACAGCAGCAACAATTATTTCCATCTTCTTTTAGTGGAATATATTGTACTTTTTAGGAGCATAGGCTTTTGAATCTGACAGCTTTCATTTAACATTCTCATTCTGACACTTAGCAGTCGTGCAATCTGATAAAATTCACCTAATTTCTCAGTGCCAAAGTGCTCAATAAACAGCTATTGTAGATATCAGCAGTGATAGTAACAGAAGTAGTAGAATATCTGTGTTATTTTTTACCACTAATCAGCACACAGAAATTGACCCTGATTTCACGTTGGGACTCACACCTGGTATCTCAGAGTGTGTATTGTACTTGTCAATGCTGACATAAGAATCTTAAGTTCTGTTTCTTTCACTGTAAGGTCCTTGTTCACCTTGAAAGAGAAAGTAAAACAGATAGATAGTAGAAGGAATATAGGAAGGAAAAGAAGGAGAAAGAGAAGAAAAAGGAAGAAGAGAGAAGAACAGTTAACATTTGGCTTTATTATCTAGTGAATAATGACAAAAAGCAGTCAGTCTATTTCTGCCCAGTTGCTATTTTTATTTGCTTAATACACTTAATTTTGGGGTTTTTACAATGTATCTAAGGGTACTTATTTCTCTTTAATAGTTTTGACAACAATTTTATAACTCCATACCTCTTTGTATTTATTTCTAGCTGCTTGAATTCCATTCCACATTTTGTACATCTTCTTATTTATCTCTGGATCATGAGAAAGATTTGTGTGTTCAGCTTTATTGCTTTCTGGGACTTATCCTAGTACTATATCCAGGACAATGAGGAGAGGTCTGTTATTCTTAATGAACAATTACGTTAACAAATATATTCACCCTTTTTACCAAAAATATGTGTTCATCTGCCATTCATCTGTCCTTTCTAAAAGAAGTCAAATAAAATACTTCCCAATATTTTGTTCCCCTATCTAGAATATGACAGACATTCAAATTAATGTCTCCTTTCAGAGTGTTAATGGTTTGTGAAATTGAACTCAGTGCGATAGTCTAGCTAGCCATATAAAGTTTTCGTTACCATTCTCATTTTGTGAATGATAGACAGGCTTTCCTCTGTTTAAAAAATATGTTATGTATTTCATAAGGATCAAAGGACTATGTAAAGGCAGAAAAATAAAATCTAAGTAGGACTTTTATTACTTAATTGAAAGAACTTAGATTAGCGTATTGAACTAAATGAAGAAAATAAGAAAGATCAAAATCATGGTAACTGTAAAGAATGCACTATCATTGCAATAATACTGAAAATCAGCAACAACTGAAACTGGCATTTTGAATATGCCCTCTTATAGTGAAGAAAATAAAAATATTTCAGATATTTCTTATTATTCAACATCAATATGAATTGGGAAATTGTAAAATTATTTTCATGTATTGAATAAAATAAAGTACCAGGAAGTGCTTTCAGGAGAAAAAAAATTAAACACCACCCTGCAACATCCACATTAAATTCCACTGTGCAAGACGGAAGTTTCTTAGTTTCTACAGCATCAGGCAAATCAAATAAAAATAGATCAAAGGAGCTGATATTTGCAAATTTTCTTACTAATAACTGGAAGATTTAGAAGATGAAATATCATTTTATCTGAAATAACAATTTCTATAAAAACCATTTTGCTATTCATAAAATATCTCACAATCTACCAGCTAATGAAAACCTATTTTATGAATGGGAAGCATCTCTCAAATAAGTAATTGTCCCTAGTTATAAATAATATTGTTAGATGACTCTATTCTTAAGAATGCAAGACTCAACCAAATATAATTTTTCTGGAAACAGCTTTAACCCAATCTGTCAAGCTTGAGGAGGGAAGCAGCCTGTCAGTTTTTCTATCAGGACACTTACATCTAACTCAATTCAGGTGAAAAATAATGGAAATACGATAAATGTGTGATACTGTTTAGATATTTGTCCTTTCATCAATATCATGTTGAATTGCAATCCCTATTGCTGGAGGTTGGGTCTGGTGGGAGGTGTTTGGATAATAGGGACAGATCCCTCATGGCTTGGTTCTGTCCTCGAGATAGTGAGTTCTCATGAGAAATGGTTACTTAAAAGTGTGTGTACCTTTTTGCCCTCTCTCTCTCTCTCTCTCTCTCTCTAGTTCCTGCTTCTACCACACAACATGCCTGCTTCCTCTTCACCTTCTGCCATGATTGTGAGCTTTCTGAGGCCTCCCAAGAAGCGAGCAGAAGCCAGCACCATGCTTCCTATAAGTCTGCATAACCATGAGCCAATTAAACCTTTTTTCTACATAAATTACCTACTCTCAGGTATTTCTATATAGCAATACAAGAACAGCATAATATACTATAGAAAATTGAGAGGGACATTGCTGTAAAGGTAGCTGAAAATGTGAAAGCAGCTTTGCAACTGGATAATAGGCAGAGTTTGGAAGAATTTTAATGGCTGAGAGGACAACAGAAGGATGAAGGAAAATTTGGAACTCCTTAGAGACTGGTTAAATGGTTGTGACTGAAATGGTGATAGTGATATGGACAGTGAAGTCCAGGATGACAAGGTCACAGATAGAAATGACAAACTTATTGGGAACTGGAGCGAAGGTCACACATTTTATGCCTTTGCAAAGAACTTGGGTGCATTCTATTCAGATTCCCCTAGGTGTCTGTGAAAGTTTGAAATAGTGATAATGTAAGGTATCTGGTGGAAGAACTTTCTACACTGTGAAGCGTTTAAGATATTGATACAGGAGATAGAAGTTATTTAGGCAGATAGTAAGGGCAACAGATCCATGGCAGAATTTCTCTTTTAGCAAAAGGCAGGCCCCAAAATCATTTCTTTTCTAACAAAGAAGCAGCCTGAAAAATTGAGCTGCAAACAGAGATAAGCAAGCTGGAAGCCTGCACAGGTGAATTCCAGTATCTGTTCTAATAGAAAAGAGCTAACTGGAAGCCACTATGTTCAACATGGAGGCTCCATCTTCCCTTTTGTCATCACATGTACAGTAAAGGAGGCAACATGGTGCCAGCCAGGTAGAGAACCCATCTGCATAATAAAAAATTAGGGTACAGGAGGCTAGATTTTTGTGCACTCTGCAAATGGCACACCCAGTCCTAATCAGTTTTTTATGCCTTATGCAAATGGTACACCTAGTCCAACCGATCTTTTGTGCACTATGTAAATCAGACACTGCCTCCTCGAGCTCATCTGTTACACCTCCTGCACTTCACCATGGACTGAAAGACCCACTCAGGACCTGAAGAAGAGAGCTTTTCTTTTTCTTTCACCTATTAAATCTCCACTTTTAACCTCACTCCTTGTGTGTCTGCATGCTTGATTTCTTTGGCATGAGACAATGAACCTTCAGTATTTACCACAGCCAAGATCCCTGCTTCAATATGACCTGGGCACTTTTAACAACCTAATTCAGAAACAGAAGCAAAGGAATGACTTAAAGTAGGAACTTATATTTAAAAGGGAAGCAGAGAATAAAAATTTGGGAAATTTATAGCCTGACCATGGGTCAGAGAAATAAAAAGCTTTTCAGTGAGGAATTCACACACACCATGAAACAACTAGGTAACAGGGGTATTTGGGTATCTAAAAGGGAGCCAAGTACTAATATCGAAGACAATGGGAAAATAGACTTGAAGGCATTTTAGAGAACTTTGTATCAGCCCTTCCCATCACAGGCCCAGAGGCCTAAGAGGAAGAATGATTTTGTGGGTCTGCCAAGGGCCCTGCTATTCTCTGCAGCACTGGGATACTTCTTCCCACATCAAGGCTGCTCTAGCTCCAGCCACAGCACAGAAGACCCCAGGTACAGCCCAGTCCACTGTTTCAGAGGGTGCAATGGTAAGTCTTGACTGCTTCCATGTGGTATTAAGTCCGTAGGTGCAGAGTACAAGACTGAATGAGGCTTGGCACCCTCTACCCAGATTTCCAGAAGACGTAAGGAAAAGCCTGAATGCCCAGGCAGAATCTTGCTGCAGCAGTGGAGCCCACACAGTGAACCCCTACTGGGCAATGCAAAGGAGAAATGTGGGATTGGAGTTTCCCCACAGAGTCCCCACTGGGGCACTGCCTAATAGATCTGTCATAAGGGGGCCACTGCCTCCAGACCCGAGAATAATAGATCCACTGGTGGCTTGCACCCTGTGCCTGAAAAAGCCACATGCACTCAGCAACCTGTGAGAGCAGCCCTGGGGTATGAGCCCTACAAAGTGAAAGGCTTTGGGCTCCCTAAGTCCTTGGGAGCCCACCCCTTGCATCAGTGTGCCCCAGATGTGGGACATGGAGTCAAAAGAGATTATTTTGGATTTTAAGATTTCTTATGACTGCCCTTCAAGGTTCTGAACTTGCATGGGGCCTGTAGCCTCTTTCTTTTGGCTGATTTCTCCATTTTGGAAAAGGATTGTGTATTCAATGCCTATAATCCACTGTATCTTGGAAGTAATAAACTTGCTTTTGATTTATAGGCTCATAGGTGGAAGACATTTGCCTTGTCCCGATGAGACTCGGAACTTTTGAGTTAATGCCGGAATGAATTAAAACTTTGAAGGACTGTTGGGAAAGCATGCCTGTATTTTGCAATGTGAGAAGGACATCAGATTTCAAAGCGGCTGGGGGAAAATAATAGTTTGGGTGTGTGTCTCCACCCAGCTTTCATGCTGAATTGTAATCCTCAGTGCTGGAGGTGGGGCCTGGTGAGAGGCATTTGGGCATGGATTCCTCAAGGCTTGGTGCTGTCTTTGTGATAGTGAGTTTTCATGAGCTCTGGTTGTTTAAAATTGTGTGGGACCTCTCCCTTTCTTGCTCCTGATTTTACTATGTGATGTGTCTCCTGCCCACAACTTTTGCAAGCTTCCTGAGGCCTTCTCAGAAGCTAAGCACATGCCAGCACCGTGCTTTCTGTAAAGCCCACAGAATCATGAGCCAATTAAGCCTAATTTCTTTATAAATTACCCAGTCTCAGGTATTTCTTTATGGTAATACAAGAATGGCCTAATACATTATGTCACCTGAATTACTTTTAGCATTTAATGGGTTCTGTCTAGCCTTGAATCTATTTCAGTTTGCACAAACATGAAGGAATATAAAAATTGATATGAAAATAATTCCCTTGACCATAGGAAAGTATGAAATCATTCTTAGGGCTCCTCCTTGCCTCCTCCATTCAGGCCAGCCTGTACATTCAACAGGACACATAGGATTCTAAGTTGAGTCCTGATACTATTGAATGAGTATTTGTATCTTCCAAAATTAATATTTTAAATTGTAACACCCAATGTCATGGTACTTAGAAGTGGGGATTTTGGGAAGTGAGTAGATTATAAAGGCAGGGGACACATGAATAAAATTAGTGACCTTATAAAAAGGGTTACAGAGAGCTCCCTTGCTCCTTCCACCACGTGGGTACTCAGTGTGCAGATGGTCCTTTGTGCCATCAGCAGACACTGAATCTACCAGCACCTTGATCTTGGACTTGCCAGCATCTGGAACTGTGAGAAAAACATTTCTGTTGTTTATAAATTGCCCAGTCTATACATTCTGTTATAACAGAATACAGCCAACAGAGCC
Source organism: Cheracebus regulus (assembly GCA_963574635.1). Taxonomy (NCBI): domain Eukaryota; kingdom Metazoa; phylum Chordata; class Mammalia; order Primates; family Pitheciidae; genus Cheracebus; species Cheracebus regulus. Next base: position 52,884 of record CAUYQU010005851.1, read on the forward strand.
TGCCAGATACTTAAGAGTTCATAAATGTAAAGTCTATGACTATAGATGATCCTTTTGTAAATGCTGGCAGGATATTAACAATAGCACTCTCTGAAATCTGCAAACTTCTAGGTATCATTCAGCAGGAATGCATGAAATGAGATGACTTAAATAGCAGGCTGCTGACTATTTTCTAAATCTTATGAGCACCTTGTTATCACTGCTATCATTTTTTAAAATCATTTAAATCATAGAAAAATTACAGAAACTAACTTGTATCTTTAAATTTCCATTGGCTCATATATTATCATTAAAGACATTGATGGGTTATGATTAAGTACATAAAAGGAGAGGAATAGGAAGTAACCATGAAAAATATTTGCCATGATTAGAGAGCTTATTCCCACTAGTGAAATGGTTACAACCAAGGGTTAGTTGAAATTTTTATTGCTCAGACTGAGGTACTTACTTCTACTTGGTAGATACACACACACACACACATGAATACACACAGCCCTGTAACTCTTTACCTAGGAAATATTTGCTGAGCACTTTACATATCTCAGGCATATTCCTAGGTTCTACTTTGGGAAACAAATGAGTAGGCAAGATCATTTTGCTTTGGATGTCACAGTTATGTTACTTGTTACTTTACTCCACAGGTTAAGTAACTTAATCAAGGATCACCATCTTAAAGATACATTTTATGATAGTTTTTCCTTCTATGTACTTATTTTAAATAAATGGGGGACACTTTTCAGCTTCATGTAACCTACCTATTCTAAATTATATTTTGCCTGTGAATTTAATTACTAATAGCTTACATTAAAATATACCTGTTAATAAGCACAGAAACTACTATTCATTTAATATTTAGAGTGTTTAAATTCTATAAACATGCATTATTCACTCATTCACAAACACTACATGTTTAATGATAAAACTAGTCATCCTTTTAACTATGGGAGAATTGTGATCACACTGAGATAAAGATTTTCATCCTGAGTATTAAGAATAGCACTGTCATCTTTAGTACTTTCCTAAATTCAGGCAGGAAGAAAATTATTATCTTCTCAGAACTTTCTGTCTGTGTGTGTAGGTGGGTGTTTCTATCTCCATCTCTTTTCTTTTCTTTTTCACTTTCCCATGCCTTCTTTCTTTCCTGCCATCCTTCCTTGCCACCTACCTTCCCTCTATCTTACAAAATAAACAAAATAAAAACACAATTAAAATTAATGATAATTTTCTTACATTTTTATATAATAATGAATAAAATTTAAATTACAAAGCATACCCTGGGGAGCTAACAACAACAAAAAAACTCCAGTTTAACATGTACATTTTTATAATGGTTTATCTTAGGTTATTTAAACACAAATCAAGTCAAGATGCTTTGATTCCATTCTCCTGTTTTTGAGAATATTTGCTCTTTTCCTCTCCCTGTTTTTCCCTCCTCCATTTTTCAAAAATCTCTTTCCTCGTCTAACACTCTTCTTTTTCTCATCCCCTTCTCCTTTTCCTGCCACCCCACCTCCCCTTTCTCTATGCCATATTTCATTCCATCACCCTCATCTTGTTCTCTTTGATTAAAAAAAATTGCTCAGCAATTTTGTGAATAAGCCAAAAAAAAAATTATGAATTTTTAAAAAATTCATAATTAATGTATTCAGTGAAATTGTAAAATAATAATAATAGTTGTAAATAATACTTGGTGAATTTTCTATGTTCTAAAATTAATTACATACCATTAAATTTTCCTATCAAACTTTAGTTATGAGAAATTGCTTTAGGTAGAAGTAAGGGCCAATAATGCATATAAAATGTGACTGCATGTGAAATGCACACATTAAACATGTATTACGTCACAGTTTCTTAAATCGGGAATTCAGAAATAGGTGGATTTTTATAATCTGGTGTCTCAGGTGGGTTGTTTTCAAGATTTGAGATGGCTACAGACATCTGAAGAATTAACTGGGGCTGGAGGCTCACTCACATGTGTGCCTGTTGATGCTGGTTGAGGTCAGGAGCCCTCCTCTTCTCCACATCCCTTTGTGCTGCTTGAGTATCTTTATCACATCACAACTGGCTTCCCACAGAATGAACAATCCAAGAGATGGGGTCTATGTATTGTTTGATGTCAACGTCATTAGTAATACCAAGAGGGTACCCAAATTGCCTGAAACCCTACTGAACAAATAGTTCCTTCCTTAATTCTGTGAGGAAGGACAGTGATGCAATGGCATAGGGGATCAGCGTGTGGGGATGGTTTTTTATAACATCAAAGTCTGTGCCTTGTGGATCATTGTCTCTCCTTTACAATAAGAGCATTCCGAATGTATATTATATGTATAATAATGAATATAATGCCATATGAGAGAGTTCAGTTACAAGACGGCAAATAATTGATTCAAATGAGTAAAAGCTGCAGATACCTTATTGTGGGCTGAATTATTTCCCCTCAGTGCTTGAGACCCCAGGGCTTCAGACAGTGAATATGTTTGGTGATAAGGTCTTTAAAGAGGTAATTAAGGTAAAATTGGTTTGTATGGGAAGGCTCTGATGTACTATGATCAGTAGTCTTGTAAGAGATTAGGATATAATGTGCATGCAAGAGGAAAGACCATATAACAACACATCAAGAAGACAACTGTCTTTAAGCCAACGAGAGAGGCCTCAGTAGCAGTCACTGTACTAAAAAATGGGGCAAGATTTTAACACAAGTCTGCAAGCTCTGAATCTCATGTTCATAATCATTATGTTAGCAGGTCTCCCTGGAGAACAAAAAGGAAAGTATTTCCACCACCTAACTGTGTGACAGTTTCCTTAGCCTTCTTATGCCTAGTTTTCTTTTCTATAAAGCAATCTTAGTTATCGAGCTTACCTCAGAGAGTTGTGGTATGCATTAAGTGAGGTAATGTATATAAAGTCCTCTGGAACAGAGCTTGACAAGTGTAAAATGTTCAATGTATGTTAGGTATTGCTTTTATGACCATATCTTCATCGTTTCATATTCTTTAGCAAAATCTGTGATATTCAAACCATATATATGGTGGGAAAATGTACTTCCCGTGAAACATTTCACAAGTATACCTCACTTGGAATGTAGGCATTACTGAAACAAGTAAAAGATAAACTTGGCAAACTGAGTTGCAACTCTGCTCTATGCTCTGATAGCCGTCAATCTGCAGACAATGCCCATCTTTCAGGCGACAAAGAATCTAACATGGACAAAGATTGTGAAAATAAAAAAGGAAAGAAATGGATGATCTAAAAATTATTTAAGAAGCAGAAATGACAGGATTCAACAACTACTGGGATTCCTAAGGCTGAGAGAGTGATCCATTACATTAGACAAGAGGCAATGGAGTGTATAACTCAAAGACGAATATTAAACCAAGTAGAAACTCAAGTAGTGATATGGAATACTCCATATACCATAAAAAAATCTCTGATATTACTATGTGTGTTAAAATATAGTAGTTTTTTAAATAATGAAAAACATTTAAACAAAATCAAAATAATACTTATGCTTTGGGCCATTTGGTTGAACACTTACTTATTTCACTAACATTTTGGATGTTTTCCTGTAATCTTTAAAAAAGAAATTGGTACAATGGTCTTAATTATTTTATTCAACATTTGAAAACCCATTATATTTAATCATTTTTGTAGGAGAGGATTCTAGTAATGTATGCTCTTATTCATGTAAAAGCTATTCCTCTTCACTGAGGAGAATCCCTATGCGACCTCATTCCTAAGTGCCTGTGCATTATGCACCAACGAACACCTTTAAATAATGCTGCACAGCTGACCTGTGTTGCAGAACATTTGCACATGCAAAGTGCAGATGTAAATCAAAGGTTCTTTCTTGTAAGCATTAAGAAAAGCTATCAAAGAGAATGAGTCAATGCTCATAGAAACAGAGCCCTAATAAAAAAGTCCAAGTAAAATCCAGACAATAATTACATAATGGCATCACAGGCTAGGCTATTCCAGTTACTTTAAAAACTTGACTGGCAAAGGGTATTGAGGAAATCTGTCCCATGGGGTGAGGGCAAGGTTTTGGGTGAGGACACTGATGACTGTGTTAGTAACTTCAATAACTGAGAAAACTATTAAAGAAAAGTATCACGAGCTATAAAATCCCCCCCAAAAAAAAAGTTGGAAAAAGGAAAATGTCCTGTTCTCCTGATAAAGTCAAATATGTCAGAAAAAGGGAGTTATGAATTGCTGAGCACTCATTCCAGTACACTTGGAGAGACACTTGGACATACTAAATATGTAGTTCATCCACTGACTGTCCAGCCCTGTGCATATCTGCATCTCTTCACGCTCCTCTTTCTCTCTTGAAGTCTCTTGTGATTCCTGACAGTGACATTAAGTGCTTTTGCCAGGGGTCCCACAGCATCATGTTAGCTACACTTCCTCTGTTGTTATCCCATAAAAATACTGGTTATTACTCATATTATAATTACCAGTTTCTGATTTTTACTTAAAAGCTCCCTTAAGGCAGAGAGTTTCTTCCCCTCCCCCCACTGCTATAACCCCAATACTTAACACACCATCTGACATTTATTGGTGATTTAATAAATATTTGTCAATTTGAAGCAAAAACAGATTTCTATCTACTCTATAAGAAACTGTCATTCCTTCTCACTGGCAGTTTAAATTCCCTACATTCTTTCTCACTCCTTCTAGCCCCAGTTCAACATTCACAGTAACTCACAGAGATTTGGTTCTCCTCTAATTTCCTACAATTAGTTATATAAACCATGATTACCAAATTTTTCAGGACAGACTCCAGTTCATGTAAACTAATTAATTACATGAACAGATGAGTTTCAGTCTGTCTGTCTGCTACACTATCCTTCAAAAGTGATTAAAGAGATTTCCACCAAATTTGGGATAGGCTACCTGTACGCGTGCACACATGCACACACATACACACGTGCGAGCACACACACACACACTTCACTTTGAGAGACTATTAAGGGACTTTGAGGAATTATTAACTCACCAATACAACTTATATGAAGTGAACTGTGCAATACCTGTTTCATTCATGAGCAATTCTTTGTGGTGCCCCAGAGCAATAACAGCAGATTCTCCTTATTCAACAAAGATTAATAATTCTATTGAGGAACAGAGAGAAAGTCACTGTGTTTTCACTATGAGGATAAATATATATGACCAATGTAAACTGTGCATTTCACACTGGATTATTCATGCCAGGATCATAATTGTCTAGCACAGTGTCTAGCACCCTGTGGATGTTAATTTATTTAACTGTTACTGTGGGCCGCGCAGTGTACTATTTAATTTATCTAATTAGCCTTAAGCCTTATATTACTATCCCCTTGTACAGATGAGGAAGCTGAGATTAAACAATGTTAAGCTACTTTCCCTATAAGATATAGCTACTAAGTAGTACAGCCATAATTTGAATACAGGTCTGTCTTGCTCTATGACCTTTTGAAAACTCTAAGACAAATACTTGAGTTTCAATAAATCTTTTGCAAATTATATATAATATAAAAGCCCATGTTTAAAATGTATAGATATTGCAACTAGATTTCTAAGTGATTAATTTGATAAATACTTGTTGCTTGTCATTATTTCTTTTAATGTGTCTTATTTCCCCAATTACTTTGGAAGCCACTTAAAGGTTTATCTTGTCTTATGCCTCTTTATTTCATCCTAGTTTCTAAGAAACAGACATCTACTTATTATCCTCAAGTGGTAATTGTTTACTAATTGATATCCAGCTCGACTATGCAAAACTTAAACATCTTTGTGAACATTCAAAGTTTTAGGAATTATGCTATGGTTTTATAATAAAAAAATTAGTAATGAAAAACTAAGTATTTTGAGATTTATAGTCCAGGCATTTAATATACAAATTTGTAGTCTTGCATCTCTTTTTATTGCAGATAGGTAAAATACTTGTAATGAGCTGATCCATTTTTCTAATTGTAAAAAAAGATTATTTCATTTCTGTTTTTCGGAATAGTAGTTTTAAAGTGTCCCACTGATAAATTTTATTGTGACTGCGTAATACCATTTAAAAAATCCTTTTGGGGACATTCTTATTTCTAAATTCAGTAAAGAGTCCAAATAGTGTGTCTAATAATAATTAAAAAGAAAAAACTGGGGTGCAGATAGATTAGGGGGTTCAACTCAAGACACAGACATACTAAGCAGTATGTTGAGCTGTCAAATGCCAGCAATCAACTCCTGGATCCACACTTCATAGTATGATGCTAAGTAGACTTTTCCAAAGTGTCACAGATGAGGGGATGTAGATGTTTGATCTTATGGAAACTTTATATACAAGTTCTTAATGATTATCAAAACAATTTGTTATAAGATTAACCTAAGACATGCACATGGTTTCTTTTAAAAAACAAAAAGGAGTTTTTGCTTAATTAAATAAATCTATATATTCTGGTGAGGATGCTTTTTAACTGTGTTTCTATTAGATTAACTTTAATAGAAATGTTTTTTTAACATGAGGAGAGAAATGTTCAATGGAAGTGAAAAATCAATTTACACAATAGATGAATAGTAAGTATAAAATATTAGAGGAGTATTTAAAAGGCATATGAATTTAGAATTTTGTAACTATAAAAACATCTGAAATTAGAGTTACAGGACATAGATAAAAAGAGATACAGGTGGACGCCACTGAAGAAGCATCATTAATTCTCTCTTCTCCCTGCGATCATGTCTAACTCAGAATCTCCTAAAGAGCTGGAACAGCTGAGGAAACTCTTTAATGGAGGAATGAGCTTTGAAACAACCAATGAGAGCCTGAGGAGCCATTCTGAGCAACGGGGAATGCTCACAGACTATAGTAATGAGTGATCCAAACACCAAGCACTCCAGGGGCTTTGGGTTCCTCACGTATGCCACTGTGGAGGAGGTGGATGTAGCCATGAATTCAAGGCCACACAAAGTGGATAGAAGAACTGTGGAACCAAAGAGAGCTGTCTCAAGAGAAGATTCTCAAAGACCAGGTGCCCGCTTAACTGTGAAAGAAATATTTGTTGGTGGCATTAAAGAAGACACTGAAGAACGTCAATTAAGAGATTATTTTGAACAGTATGGGAAAACTGAAGCGATTAAAATCATGACTGACTGAGGCAGTGGCAAGAAAAGGGGCTTTCCCTTTGTAACCTTGGACGACCATGACTCCATGGATAAGACTGTCTTTCAGAAATATCATACTGTGAATGGCCACAACTGTGAAGTTAGGAAAGTCCTGTCAGAGCAAGAGATGGCTAGTGCTTCATCCAGCCAAAGAGCTCGAAGTGGTTCTGGAAACTTTGATGGTGGTCATGGAGGTGGTTTCGGTGGGAATGACAACTTTGGTCATGGAGGAAACTTCAATGGTCATGGTGGCTTTAGTGGCAGCCATAGTGGTGGTGGATATGGTGGCAGTGGGGATGGCTATAATGGATTTGGTAATGACGAAAGCAATTTTGGAGATGGTGGAAGTACAGTGATTTTGGAAATTACAAGTCTTCAAATTTTGGACCCATGAAGGGAGGAAACTTTGGAGGCAGAAGCTCTGGACCCTATGGTGGTGGCAGCCGATTCTTTGCCAAATCACAAAACCAAGGTGGCTATGAAGTTTCCAATAGCAGCAGTAGCTATGGCAGTGGCAGAAGATTTTAATTAGGAAACGAAGCTTAGCAGGAGAAGAGAGCAAGAGAAGTGACAGGGAAGGTACAGATTACAACAGATTTGTGAACCCAGCCAAGCACAGTGGTGACGGGGCCTAGCTGCTACAAAGAAGACATGGTTTAGACAAATACTCCTGTATGTGGGCAAAAATCTCAGGACTGTATTTGTGACTAATTGTAGAACATGTTATTTTAGCTTCTGTTCTGTGAAAAGTGTAAAGCATTCCAACAAAGGGTTTTAATGTAGATTTTTTTTTTACACCCATGTTGTTGATTGCTAAATGTAATAGTCTGATCATGATGCTGAATAAATGTCTTTAAAAAAAAAAGAGATACAAACTAATGGAACCCAGTTCTAAGCCTTAAGTGAAATACAATCTAGAGAATTTGGTAAACAGTGTTAAGTCTGGGAATTACATGTGACCTAAAATGGAGTGCCACATCTTCGAGTGAGACTGTTAAATCCAAGTAAGTGGATTGTTTTGTTTTGTTTTCAGTAGGGGAGACAAATATCATCTAATCATTTTTTTTAAAAAAAAGCTAGGATAGAAACAGACTTTTTAATACATTACTGATATTTAAAAATACTTACTAATTGATCTCTCACGAAAGTTATATTTTAACTTTACCATCCATCTGGTCGCAAAATAAAGGCTAGAGCTAAGCAATTATTTAAGATTTCCAAAGTGTCCAGAAAGGTTGTCTCTGAAATTGTGGAGACTTCTGAATGAGCTTGGATAATCCATGATGCCCCTCTATGGGATCAGTCGTATTTAACAACCAGATCACAAGAGAAAAGAAAGGAGAAAAATCATCCCATACACTCATATGTGTGAGTCATTAATGTTTTACTCATCTGTAGAAAAAATACATTCTAAGTAAATCAAGGAAATCTTGATAGACATTGATCAACATAGGAGTTTCTCTAGTTAAAGCCATTAAACAGGGATGTTTATTTCTCACTGATATTTCAATGTATGGAGATTAAAGCTACTTACGTCTATGGGAGTCTCTTCTGAAAATCACATGACTAAGATGAAAAATGAATAGACATAATTAAAGAAGTATGGAAAATAAGTGTGCTTTTACTTTTGTTTAAAATATAAATTAAGGACCAGATAATCCAAGTGCTTTCCTTTAACCACAGTAGATTGAACTTCACAGGTTGTATAATGTGTTTTTCTTAACAAATTTAATCCAAAATAGCATTGTCAGACTTGTGTGTGTGTGTGTGTTTAATTTAGAAAATTCTTTGGAATATATTATTTTCAGTTGAAACTATAAAAAACTTACTAGAAAAGGACATATATGATTTATTTTCTGAAAAATCAGTCTGATAATTTGTCTGTCCTACAGAAGAATTCTTCTGTCTAATACAAATATAGGTATTAGTTCCTAGCAGAGTCAGATTGGAAAACACTAATAAAATTTGAATAGATCAGAAAAACATATCTAAGAAGGAATAATAAGCAATATCATGCAGGTCATTTATAATAATTAAGGTGCCATTATCTGTGAAATAAACTGATAAAGCAGTATTAGAGCATGAACTCCTGACTCCCACACTGCATTTGCTTTGCACAGATGGTGAGTTTAGTATGATTGCCAGGGATGAAACTAAGGTCAGTTCACCTAGTAAATGAAAATGAATGATGCTTCAGCTCTATTTATTATTGCTCTCATTCTCTCCTCAGCCAGGTGACTAAAAGATACTGCAGTGTCTCTTGCCAGGTCACTATGTGTCTATAAAATTCACCTCTAAAAACAATCTTTTTTTTTTTCTTCCTTTCTCCATTGTTTTATTTCAGTAATTTAACTGCTAGCTACAACTCCACTAACCCTTAATATCTTAAAAAAAAAAAAAAATCAATCAGCATTTCTCCTATAACTCTCCTTACCACAGCTTAAAGAAATCCAAAGATCTTTACATTTTTGCAAACTTCTATTTATTTGCATTCTCTTAATTGCTTCAAACGATAGAGTCTTGCTTCAACATGTAATGTTTTCATATTTACTGTCTGGCATCTATATGAAGGTTAGCCCTTTCTATGATTTTATATAAAAACTGGCAGATTTTACTGATGTTTTGGGAGCAAAAAGGATGTGTTCTCTAACGGAATCAATTTCAAAACAGTAGGCATCACCTTTCTTAAAATTTCTTTTAGTTACATCATCATCCCAGGGTTTTCCTAAGCTTCTATTGCTTCCTATATCAGCCCCCTGCTTTATAAACTCTGTTTTCTGTTCCTCAAATTTATGAATGTAAGTATGTGTATATATATGCTTATCAATCTCCTTTGATTTTTAACCATAAATATAACTGATTATTTGAATAGCATCTGTATATATTGGCAAAACAGACTCTATTATGTGTGGCACACAATTTCTCAATCTTTGTATTTTTTATGCACAAGGAAAATGTTATTTGTCCTTTCCATAAAGATTGCTGTCATTTACTGTAACTCTCCCTAAGGTAGATTTTTCTCATACAATGACTCAGAGTGTCATTCATAAGGGCTGTACTTATGGAAGAAAGAAACTAGAGGACTTTCCATGGACTTTTTAGTACTTCATACCAGCTCACTTGATATTTATTCAGCCCTAACTCATCACATTGTCTACCCAAAGGCAAAAATGTCTCCCCACTCTGCTCAAAAAAAGAAAAAAAAAAACTTCAATGTGACAAGAAGGGAAAAAAGAATTCGACATTGGTCAAGATTAGTGATACCTGCGAATGTCTATAGCCAATCTTTTCTCCACTGATTAATATTACCTTTTGTATGATACGCAAAACCTCCTAAATGTTTGGGTCTGAAACTGAGAATTACTTGGTTTTCCTTTTGTTTTTTTCTTTTAAATATAATTTTGTATATTTATCTCTCCCCCAACAATATACTGGCTTATTTATAACAATTTTTGACATTATAATTTTATAGTAAGTTTTAATAACTGATAGTGCATTACTCTTCCTTACAAATTTTTTTCAGGATTATTTTGACTATTTTTGGTCATTCACTCGACCCTAAGAGATTTGAAAAATTGTTCCAGTTCTAGAAAAGTAAAAACGTGGTGAATATATTAGCTTTGTTTTATAGAATAAATTGAATAGAACTGACGGCATTCATGTATTGAATTATCTTTAAACATGGCATAAGTACAGTATATTTTGCTTTTTGTCTAGCACACATGTTTATTATCCAAAAAGCGATTTTAGAAACTACAGTTTTGCACATTTTTAGGAACATGGAAGAATTTATTGTGGGTATAACTGCTTTTGCTGATGAACAGAAATGTCACTGGTCAGTAACTTTTTTATTTCTGGCATCATATAAACTTTGAAAAGACTAAACTTTAGAAGGCATCCAATCTTTTGGTTTCCCTAGTCACATGGAAAAAGAAGAATTGTCTTGAGTCACACATAAAATGCACTTACACTAACAACTGCTGATGAGCTAAAGAATAATTGCAAAAAAAAATCATAGTGTTTTAAGAAAGTTTACAAATTTGTATTGGGCTGCATTCAAAGTCATTCTTGGCAGCTTGTGGCCCACAGGCCATGGGTTGGAGAGCTTGCTTTAGCTGTTGTGTATCTTTGATGGTTTTTCTAAGTAAACAATGTAGTGCCTTTGAATAACAATACATTTATCTCTTCCTTTCTGTTCTTTAATTATTTTCATTCAGTATGTATGATCCCTAGGAAAACACTAATAAGAGAGTCTTTGTTGCTTCTCTATTTAAAATAAAGTGTCTCTCAAGTTTCTTTGCTTAGCATTTTAGTATCTGTAGGTTTTTGAGGTACATTATCAAGTTAAGGAATTTCTCGGTGTTTGTTTGTAGTTAGATTTTATTTAAATCCTTACAAATTTTTTAATTTTCTTGAATTTTTTTTTTCTATAATCAATAGAAAAAAAAAAGATGGCAGTATTTTCATTTCAGCCCAAATTTCTAATAAAGACCTTAAATAAAATAAGGGTATGAAAAAAAAAAAACACACACACACAATAGCCGGGTGTAGTATCACATGCCTATATGTAATTCCAGCTACTCCAGAGGCTGAAGCAAGAGAATCACTTAAACCCAGAGGTGGAGGTGGAGGTGGCAGTGAACCAAGAAGATCATGACACTGCCCTCCTGCCTGGGTGACAGAGCGAGATCCTGAAAGAATGAAGGAAAGAGAGAGAGAAAGAGAGAGAGAGAAAGGAAAAAAAGAAAGCCAGAAAATAACATCTATCTTTTATTTTAAAGAAACGTTTCTCTAAGTGACAACTAAAAGTATTTCAGTTAATATCTGGAAAAGAAAGGATGATTTAGGTGACTATTATTGCTCAGCCTTGTCTTGAGTACACTAGAAAATGTAGTAAGTCAAGGATAAATGACCATTGGGAAAAAAAAAGGAGATAACAATTTCACTGAACATTCTATATTGTTTTAACCTTGCAAATATTCTAGGCTCTATTTAAAAAATTAAGTAAAGAGGTTAGATAAAATTTAATCCAAATTTAATAGATTTTTAAAAATTTCCTAGAACTAAAAAACCCACAAATTCCCAAGAATGTGAAGGCTAAAAATTATTCACAATACCTTTTAACAACTTTAAAGTATTGTGTAACATGTTCAATAAGAAATGTTATGATTTTATTACAAAAACTATGAGATTGTACTGAAGAATCTGAAACAAGATATAAATAATTGAAAAGCCTTCATGTTTTAGAATAGAATAACCCATAAATTCTTCTAAAATAAACATATTTTTCACTTTATATATATTTCAGTATATATAAATATATAAAATTCACTATATATGTACACACACATGTATACACACATATATATCTTGTGAAATTGCCAGCTTTTAAAAGACTTAAATGAAATGTTCCTTAAAGTCATGTGGAAAAATGGATGACCAAGAATATTTAATGAATTATATTATATTCCTGTATTTATCTGTTAAATTTTTAAACATGATGTTATAAGAAGCATATAGCTGATCTCGGGAGAGAGATCCAAGATGGCCAACAAGCAACAGCTCAGGATTATAGCTCCCAGGGAAAGCACAGAGAGCGAGTGGACGCCACATTTCAGACAAATTTTTGTTGTCCACAGACTGGGAGATTCCTGGTGGAAGAGCCCCACTGGTCGCCAGCATGACTCTTTTGGCTGTTTTGCCGGCGCCCCAGCGCAGTGCTTCTCAATGCAGAGTATATGGGACCAGGTGCCCTTTTAGTTGGGCTTGGCTGGTCCCATTCCCACAAGGAGAAGAGCAATTGAAAGCATTGAGGAATAAGAGTTTCACAGCAAGCACAGCCGAACCCAGGAAGACCTAGCTCTGTGGGGAAGGGGCGTCTGCCAAAGGAAAACTAAGAAACAGAAAAACCTCATCACCAACAAGCCAGACGTCCACTCAGAGACCCAATCTGAAAGTCGGCAATTACAAAGACGACAGGTGGATAAATCCACAAAAATGGGAAGAAACCGGTGCAAAAAGGCTGAGAACACCCGAAATCAGAATGCCTCTCCTCCTACCGCAGATCGCAGCTCCTCATCAGCAAGAGAACAAGGCTTGACGGAGGATGAGTGTGATGAACTCACAGAATCAGGCTTCAGAAGGTGGATAATAAGAAACTTCTGTGAGCTAAAAGAACATGTTCTAAC
>CAUYQU010005854.1:0-15000 GCA_963574635.1 Cheracebus regulus
AGGCCCAATCACCGTCCTCTACGTAAAGTGGGCTGAGTGGTGCTCTTCCATCGGGGTGGCAACTACCGGCAGTCCTCTCCAATTGTGTAATCAGGCGGGCCGGCGCCATCTTAATGGCGCAGCTAAATTTTGCTCCCACAATCAGCTTTCAGTTATCTTTAATTTACACTTGATGAAGGGTGGCAAATAGTATCCTTGCCACCAGGGTCGCATCCAGAGCCTGCGTCATGTATCTCCAATCAGCCAAGGACCTCCTCCCGCACTGAACTGATACGTAGCCTCAGATTTCTTCAGATGGAGCCTCAGAGTTCTTCAAATATTACAGTTATTGACAATTCATTATAATGTTGTTTCTCCCTAGATGATCTCCAAAGCCCTGTAAAGTATAATATCTCATAATATTAATGTTGAAACTATAATTTATCACCTCTAGATGATACATGGCATTTTCCCTCTATTTACTTATATAAAAGTAAAGGGAGTAAAATTTTTAACCAGTGTTGTAATGTCTATCTCTAACAATAAATGATGTTGAGATATTCCTCAAGTATCAAAAGAATCACCAGATGGTATGTTTTCTAGACAAGTCAAATTTACAACAATGCATTTTTACATTTTGCAATACAACATAAAGCCTAATAATGAGATCTGAATTCTGCAAATACTAAATAAATCTGCAAGTATAACATTCTTCTCTCCTAGAGAACATCCTGTGAATTCATAAATATTTACATATTACAAGTTATAATTATGTAGCACTGGGGAAAAGAGAAAATGTAACTGTATATTTATATCCTACAAGAATATAAAAGAACATTCATAAATTACAAATGTGCATTGTTCTAAGAAGGGTACCTACTGAGCTTTTGTATCTTAAGGCCAACACATAAGACAAGTTTCTACATCCCCCATCAATGGAATAAAAATTATAATTGTAAGTTTGAATGACTACTGGTTGCTTATTATAGTTTCTATTAATAGTTATAAATGATTATGTATGAGTACATCATTGTAGGTATTTGATAATGTAGAAGGGAAAGTTTGTATTGCTACAGGGATAATCTTTCTTAAGAATCTGACAAGCATGATCATAGAAAATACTGCAAAGTATGTATTTGCTTTAAAATAATTGTCTAGAATAGTACAGCTAAATACTATCTTAGTACTTTTTATATTAGTTGGCTTGACACAGTACATTCTATACCATACATTAATCTGAACACTAATAAAGTTCTGCTAAATATAAGAGGCTTTAAGTTTAGATATTTGTGGTTCCTATGTTTGTTTTGAGTTATCTGAAAGGTTTAAAAAATGAATATTGAGAAATGTTTTCTATATTTCTGCACTGGGTTTTCCAAATAAATTTTCATCATTTACATTTATTTTTATTATCTATTTTCATACTCTCCTTTTAAAAATTATTTTCATCACAAAATATTCCAACAGTTTAATTACTTCATGACTGCATTTTTATGCATATCTCTGCAGGTACATTTATATATTAAATTCAGCTCTTAAATAGTCTAATCTCTGAGGTTGACAGCACTTATGTAGCAGTGACCTCCAGTCATCTGATCAAATTTTGGGTTACTTACTGGCTATAATCAAATATATTCTCATCTCTTATTTGAACAAATCATACAGAAATTGAATACAATTTTTTATGAACACTAGCAATATGTTCAGTTCTCTGATAATTTTGACATTAAAATTCCATCTTAATAATCCCATCCTTCAGGCTTTGAAGACTCTTAAGGTATTAAAGCAAAAATTATCCTAAGCAGTTAGATTATAATGTATTTAAAGATTAGACATTTCATGTTGAATATTAACTGCTCCACTTCCTAGGAAAAGAAAACTATGCTGATTTTCTTCTTCCATAATTTATACATTTCAAAGGCTGGCTATCCAAGTTTCAAACCATGGTTACAGAAAAACATAATTTAAATGGACTTAAATGCTACATAGAGTTTCAAAGATATATGCAAAGGCATATTTCGATAAATTAGAAATAGTCACAGCAGTTATTTAATTATATTTCAAAATAATATGCTACAGCATCATTAAAAATTAACTATGGCAAATGCTTTACAGACAGTAAAATATTTAACTAAAATAGTTAACACTTCTATTGAAAAAAGTGATTTTGCACCCTATTAACCCCAGGCAATAGGTGAGATATATGTTGAGTATACTTTATTATGTGGAATGAGAAAAATTAAAGGCAAATGTGAATTAGTAGGTGAGAAAATAACCTATTATATTGTTTCCCAGGCTTAACGAGACAACATGGTATCATCTATTACGTTCTTCTTCTACTTCTGGAAGGCCTAAATGTGACCTATTCACAAAGTTGAGAGCCGGTCCTATTTTAAACTTTTTTCAAAGTACAATATTTTGAGTCTATTCACAGATTTCAAAAGCAATAACATATTAAAGCTTATTTTTTTCTAAACTTGCTTTGTTTTTATGGCCATGTTCCTATAAGATGTGATCATTCAGTGTCTATAAGATATGATCATTCAGTATGATAAACCTTTATTTGCATGCATTTTAAAGAAAGGAGGTTTGCAAACTAATAAAAATTATCCTTATAATAGCCTGATTCTGCCTTTATCATGGGTTTGAACGATCCACAAATCTTTCTTCAGTAAATTTACACCATGTTTGCCTGCCTCATGTGTCTCCCCTTCCATCTTTTCCACCCCCGCCACACCTGAGACAGTAAGACCAACTCCTCCTCATCCTCAGCCTACCTGCCATTTAATGAATAGTTGCATGTATTTTCTCTTCTTTATGATTTTTTTAATAATATTTTTTTCTAGCTTACTTTATTGTAAGAATACAGTAACACATATAACATACAGAGTATGTGTTAATCAACTGTTTTGTTATTGGTAAGTCTTCCTGTCAGCAGTAAGCCATTAGGTAAGTTTTGGGGGAGTAAAAATTTATAAGTAAATTTCAACTGTGTATGTAGGGAAACCAGCACCTCTAACCCTGTCATTGTTCAAGAGTCAGCTGTCATAATAGGGATAAGCTAAAATGAGTAGAAATATCTACAGTGTACCTCTTTGTGTAGTATATGATGCCATTATCTTAATGGCCAAGTTATCGTTAAGTAGTGAGCCTGGATCTACTGTATTCCATGGTTTAAAGCAAGTTACAGGGCTGACCCAGATTCAAAGTGAGAGAAGACTCCTGAACACTGGGAAGACATACTCATTGGGGGCTGTCTTTGAAGCCCAGTAGACATAAGAACAAAGTCCATTTATTGTAGATAGAGAGGTTTAGTGGGGTAAGCATCTGGATCCTGCTGGAACCCACTGGGAAATGTACAGAATTACCTCACATTTGCCTCATTTGAGAGGGGTGGAAACTGAGATATCTATCCACCAACTCCTATTTGGCATTGTTGAAAGGATGCTTTTGTAAGAATAAACATATAAACTTCCTGGCACCTCAGGCCTGAGATACATAGGTGGAGAACACAGCCTAGGACTGAGAAATCCCTTTCAAAGAAAGCTGCAGGAACTTACAACAAGATGACAGAAGGCAAAATAATAGAATTCTAACAGGGTATGGGATAAGTGTGTAAACATATTTGTACAGCTTACGAAAGTAACAACAAAAACAAAAACACTTACCCAAAGGAAAAAAACCTTATTAGTATAAGTGCTTGTGTTTTTTTTTTCTCTCCGTTCATACTGCCTACTACTCTCATACACAATGGAGTAGCCACTATACTGAATTTTGTTTTAATCACATCTTGGATTTTTAAAAGGATTGTTTCTCCAGTGAGGTTTTTATCTGTAAAAATTGCATCACTTAATTTTATCTGTTTTGGAAATGTATGTAAATAGAATGATAACTGTCTGCATCATTCGGCAACTTATTCATTTTACATTGTTTTTCAAATCCGTGTGTTTATGCTTGAAACTAAAGTTCATTCATTTTATCTGCTTTAAACTATTTCATTATAAATCTATCACCTTTACTCCATGTCACTGTGGAAGAATGTTTTTTTTGCTGGATTCCCTAGGAAACTGAAGAGCATGACCGCTACAGTTTTATTAAAGGATGGGAGTTAGGGATTGGGACTGCAATCTCAAGACAGAATAAGTGACAAAAAAAGAAAAGGGAAATGAGGAAGGCATGTGAGCAAAAAATGTTGGACCAATTTTGAGCAAATCAGAACTTCAAAAGAAAAGCCACATCATTATCTCTAGGTAAGTAGAAAATCTCTACCATATGTCATAATGATCTGTCAGGGAATTTGATTGAAAAAGCAAATATTTTTTCTACCAGCTCCTTCCTATTGGATTTATCATTGTTCAAAATTTATCTTGCAAATCACCAATTCCCCAGCACTACCGAGTTGGATCTCTATTCCCTACAGAGAAATACTGAGAAAGCCAGATTGTAAACTCTGCAGTACCACTCACTATCCATAGATGTCCAGAAGTTGCAATAGAACCCAGATGCTCCAAGCTTCTCTCAACTGGAGCATTCATACTGGGGATTTTGAATTAATTAAGTAAATGCTTGCAGCAGGCTGTTAATACTTAACTTCTAAAAAGGTAGGGAATTTTCTGTGTATTTACAGTTTGCTAAAAATTTATCATGAATGTATGTTTGACATTATTAAAAAATTTTAACTTATTAGAATATCATGTCATTTTTATTATTTAGTCTATTAATATGAGGAATTACATTCTACTTTAAGCTATTGAACCAACCCTGCATTTTTGAGGTAAAACCAATTCAGATATGATAGTTAATTACTTTATGAATAACTGGATTTGTATTGTTAATATTTTGAGATTGTTGCTTCTATGTTCATGAATGAGATTAGTTTATAACACTTTCTTGTACTAATCTTTCTTGGCATCAAATTATGTTAGCCTCATAAAAATATTTTGATTTATTTTTTGCTATTGCTAGAAAATTTTGTAGAGATTTAGCTAAACTTCGGTGTTTTCTTATGGTAAGATTTTCTATCCACTGACTTAATTGATTTATTAGATTTGTGACCACTGAGGTTTGTACTATTTCTTAACACAATTTTGGTAAATTGTATTTTTGTAGAGTATCAATTTTACTGTTTCAACTTTATTGTGTAAAACGAATTTACACAATAAAGGAATTTATTGGGATATATCTCTGCATCTTCTAAAGTTATAAAACCTTGTTATTAACATTGCCCTGTTTTCCTTTCTATTTTTTTAAATTAATATTGCAAAGTTTGGATTTACCTAATTCCTTTGGAGGAATCACTTTTTACTTTACTTTTACTTTTCATTTCATTAACTTCTGATTTAATTTTATTTCTTTTTTTTCTACTTATTTTGACTTTATTCTGCTGTTCATTTTAAAGTTTCTAAAGAAGAGTGTCTTGTTCAGTGTTTTTCTATTTTATCTCTTCTAATCTAGGCTTTTAAGACAATAAATTTTATTGTAGCATCTTTGTTAGCTATATATCACACATTTTAATAATAATATTATAATTGTTAGTTCCAATTAACTTATAGTGTACATGATTGTTCTTATTAGAATTAGGATTTCTAGGACTGTTTTAACTTTTCTTAACATACATATTTTCTTATTCTGTTACTTATAAAATTTATGTTTTAATGTCATTGTGGTTAACTAATGTGCTCTGTATGTTGTCAATCATTTTAAAATTGCAGGGGAAACATGTTTACCTTTGGTAACTATTTTATATATATAAAAGTAATATGTATTCTTCAGTGGTTGGGTATTCTATTTCATAAATGTTCATTTTCTAAGTTTATTGTACTTTACAATTCTTCCATATTCTTAACTCAATCGGTTTGCTCAAACAATTAGTGACAGACTATGCTAATATCTATTATAATAGCACAGCATTAAATTCCTTCTTATAATTATATTGTTTTGCTTTATATATTTAAAAGTAATATCATTATGTACATACAATATCAAATTACTATATCTATTACAGGGAATAATTTGTTATTATGTGATGTCCCTCTTAACATATAATAATAATTTTTACAATAAGTAAGTTTTGTCTGACATTACTCTTCTCCATTGTTTTTTAGTAATTGCTTGATTTATTTTTTACCAATCCTTTGATTTGCAAATATCCCAAGTTTTTAAGTTATAGTTGTGTCAAGATTTCCTTTTTTTGCTGAAATGTTTATTTCATTTACATTACTTTTCATTACTAATATACTTGATTAAATGACATCAAATTACTGTGTATTTCTTATTTGCCTTGGTTTTGTGCTTCTTTTTGCCCCACCCCACTTTTTCTGCTCTCTTTCAGACTGATTCACTTTTTTTTCTTAATCTAGCTTTCTTTTTCTTTTTAGAAATCACAAAGTCTCTTTTAGTCCTTACACAATAGTCCCCTCTTATTTACAGGAGATACATTCTAAGAATGCAGTGAATGCCTAAAACTGCAGATAGTACCGAACTTTATATCACCTGTTTTTTCCTATAAATACATATCCATGATAAAGTTTAATTTATAAATTAGGCACTGTAAGAAGTTAATAAAAATAACTGTTAATAAAATAGAAATATTATAACAATATACTTTTCACAAGTTCACAGATCTTACTGTAGGTTCTAACACCTTAGTATAGGACTTTATTTCTTTCCTTAGGTTGATAACTTTTACTTTTCATTGAAAGAAAACACTTTATGGCTTCTCTTTGGCATACTCAAATTTCCAGCATCACTATTCTTGCACTTTGGTGCCATTATGAAATAAAACAAGGATACCTTGAACACAGGAACTGTGATACCAGAAAAGTCAATCTGATAACCAAGATGGCTACTAAGTGACTAACAGGTGGGTGGCATAGACAGCATATATGCTAGAATATATAGACAGAATATATGCTGGAAAAAGGAATGATTTACATCCTGAGCTTGATGGAGCCAGACAGTGCAAAATTTCATCACGCTATTCACGTGGTGCACAATTTAACACTGAAGAATTGTTTATTTGTGGAATTTTCCCTTTAATATTTTATTACCATGGTTAATGGTAGATAACTGAAACCATGAAAAGTGAAATTTCAAAAAAGGGAGACTAGTGTACCGATATTAGTGTTCTCCAAAGAAACAATAAGGTAGGTAGCCATATGTATATTTATATTTTATATATATTTATTTATACATCTGTATGTTTATATGTGTGTGAATGTATATATAGATAGATATATAGACATAGTAAAAATTAAGTCACATGATTATGAAAGCTAAGTCCCCAAATCTGTAGTAGGCAAGCTGGAGACCCAAGAGAATCAATAGTACAGTTTTAATCTGAGTTCAAAAGGCTTAAGAACCAGAACTGTTGGTGTAACTTCCAGTTCAAATCCAAGACTAAAGGGAGAAGACCAATGTCCTACCTTGAAGACAATCAGGCAGAGAGAGATAATTTGTCCTTACACAGCCTTTAGTTCTATTCAGGATGTCAACAAATTTTAATGAGGCCAGCCCACACTGGGAGGGCAATTTGCTTTACTCCATCTTTAACAAATTCAGTTATTTCATCTTCCGAAATCACCCCTACAGACATACCCATAAAAAAATGTTTAAACAAATTTCTGGGTACCTGGTGGCTTAGTCAAGTTGATACAAAATTAATATTACCTCTACCCAAATGGTATAAATATCTTAGAATACTCTAACTAGGATTATCCAGCTCTAAAAACGTATGTAACTTCTGTTTGAAATTTATCTGAATCTTTTACCCTAAAATCAGTTACTTTGTTATTGTTTTAAGTAGCTAAAGTTTAAGTTTGCTTAAACATATACTGATAGTAGTATGCATTCCTTCTTAATTCACTTGGGATCATTTTTCTTTTGCCTGTGGCCCCCTTTTTGGATTCATGTTAGTGAATTCTCTTGTTGGTCAACTGTTTTTTTTTTTATGTTTTGTACTTTTACTAGACAGTTATTTGTAAAAGCCATTTTTTTTTCTGGGTACGTAGTTGGAGGTGGACAGTTTTATTTTTATTTTATGTAGTTTTGTTTCTTCTCCCAGCACAATAAAATAATTCAGACATCAAGCTAATTGTAATTTTGTTGTAAGTAATCTCTAACTTCTCTTTGGCCTTCTTTAATATCTTTTTATTATTAGGAGTAGTGTTTTAAGATCTTCTCAGTTTGTTTGATGATTCCTACCTATGTATGAATTTGTTTCACGTATCTTCCTTGGGTTTTATTTGAGTTTCTGAATATATGGGTTTGTGTATTTCCTAATTTCTGAGCCATTATAAACATAATTTATTTAGATGTTGCCTCTTCCCTTCTTATAACTTCTTTTAGGAATTCTGGTTGTATTAATGTTAAATCCATCTCATTCTATCCTCCATAGCTCTTAAACCCTTTCCATTAATCTTTCTCTTTCTAATTTCTCTCTCTCTCTCTCTCTCTCTCTCTCTCTCTCTCTCTCTCTCTCTCTGGTACATTAGATAATTTTAACACTATTTGTTGCTTTGCTGGATCGAATCTGTCCCTTGAATTATTTATACAATTGTATATATTTTTGTAAAGAACTTTTTTTTCACTTTTTCATGTTTATACCCTGTTTCTGTTTACAGATGATGAATTATGAAAGCATGGTGTTTCTCCCACAACCCAGTGTCAAGTTTTAGACCGTAAACTTTTCTTGCTGACTTTTTTTTCCAAGCTTCAAATTTTTTCTCATTCACCTTTCTCACAGTGAAACACTTCGGGTCACAGGTTTATGTTTGTACCCTGTATATAAACACCAAAAATAATTTTTAAAAAGTTATTTATAAGAGAAAAAGGCCGAGAGTGGTGGCTCATGCCTGTTATCCCAGCAATTTGGAGGGGCTGAGGCAGACAGATCCCGAGATCAAGAGATGGAGACCACCCTTGCCAACATGGTGAAACCTCATCTCTACTAAAAATACAAAAATTAGCTGGGCCTGGTGGTGTGTACCTATAGTCTCAGCTACTTGGGAAGCTGAGGCAGGAGAATCGCTTGAACCCAGGAGACGCAGGCTGCAGTGAGCCAAGATGGGGCCACGGCATTCCAGCCAGGGCAATAGAGTGAGACTCCATCTCAAAAAAAAAAAAAATGCAAAATTTTAAACTCCTCTTATTTTTTTAAACACATATAATTATTTTATACTCTAAATCTGATAATTATAATTTTTACAAGTAACTTTTTATTGTCTGTTTTTGTTGCTGGTTCTCATTCACAGTACCTTGTTTGTGTGTGTGTATTATTTTATAATGAATATTGACATATTTTTCTTGGAATATAATCTTGTGGAATATTTGCCACCTAGAATGAAATTGAGCTCACCAATATCTATTTCAAAATTCTATTCCCTTGGGGATATCACTGTTACAGTGCATTTTAAATTGAATTATTTATGGGAGAATTTTCAGACTGTGAATCATAAATTTAGAAAACAAACCTGCATAAGGTCCAGTTTAAGATTATGAATTCCAGCTGGGTACAGTGGCTCAGGCCTATAATCCTAGCATTTGGGAGGATGAGGCATTTGGATTGTTGAGGCCAGGAGTTTGAGACCAGCCTGGGCAAGATAGAGAGAGTTTGTCTCTATAAAAAAAAATTTTAAAGATTGTGAATTCTGAGGTCTTAGTGTTTCACCTATAACCCAGTGTTAATCTTTAGTCCAGTAACTTTTCTTGCTGACTTTTTCTTCAAGGTTTGATTTTTTTCTCATTCACCCTTCTCACAGTGAAACACTTTGGGTCACAGGTTTATTTTACAGTCATTCTGTTAGACTATTTTTCTCAGGTAATCCCTAGGCTTTATATCCCATTCTCTGTTCTCTGAGCAACCACCAAAATGAAAGCACAAGTTCTCCAGGGTTTCACACAAGCCTTCAAGATAAAATCTCACTTTGGTATTTATGTATCATTCAGAATTCCTACATTCACTTTATTTTAGCTTTGTAGATTCTTTTCCTTTGTGTCAGTTGATAGTTGTATTAAAAGCCAACTTTATATTCATTATGAGAAAGTGTAGCTATTTAAATGTGGGTGTGAGAGTTACACAACAAGATCCTGTAAGAAAAACTGAAAAAGCATCAATTATTTCAATGGAAAATTTTAATATAAGAATTGATTACGCAGACTCTGAAGTACAGAAAGGGAAAGTAGGATCACTGAGGTAACCTGGAGATGGTAACTGCCTAAAAGAGATTCCATGTCTGTGACTGGGGAACAGAGAAGATGGTGGAATTGTTAGAACTTAAAATTTTAAGAGTGGCCCTACCAACCTGAGACTCATGTCTCCGAGGAAGAAAGGGTGTGCCGCTAAATCCATATCCTCAGAACCTCTAACGATGGACCCTAAGGATTCAGAATCCCTAAAATGATCCCCAAGGAGAAGGTGCTGTGAGAAGAGGGAACTGCATAGCTGATTCTGGTTCATTAAATGCCCACAGGATGCTCTTTGTAGAGCTGGAAATCAGATTTTGGAGAAGAGATCGTCAGCCAGCTTGTGATATTATACTATTTTCAAAGATAGATAATAAGCTGGGTCTGGAAATGTGAGGGGAAAATTTCCTGGAATCCAGAACAAACTCATTGCCAGTATGAAGAACACTGGCTGAATCAGAATAACAGAATTAGGAAGCAGAATAGAACCAAAAAAAGCATCCCTTCTCTCTTGTCCATGTATCCAACTACTATTTAGCACCTCCTATTGAGAAAACCTAACAATACGCAATTAGGTTTGCAAAGTATGTTTTTAGAATACTAGTCCTAACACTACTGTAGATTTGAAGCTGGAAAGTAATAACCTCATAACCAACACAAAAATATTTTATAATACTGCAAATGACATTTGTTGATTGAATTTCCATGGTCATTATTCTCAAAGGATGTGGTCAAATAGATTAATTAAATGAATTTAATAGGAAAACAGGAAGGTTAAAAATAATTAGACATCAGTAAAATAATTTGGCTGAATAAACATATAATTTATATAATTCCTAAAAATTGTATCTTGTAGTTCTTTATGCCACTGTTCTTCACTACTACAATATGCTTCACTGTCATCATCAGCCAGCAGAGAAATATAGTCAGAAGTGGAGGGTCCTGTTTTAAGCTGCTGAGAGTCAGAAGCAAACAAGTGTAATTGGCTCCCCTAGGGCTGTGGACAACGGAAAGTAACTTGCCTTCACAGTTAAAAGGTTGTAGAATGCCACTCAGTGAAGTCTTGGTGGCATCATCAGCTGCTATTAGCTTGGCTAGTGTGTCTTGGTTATTATTCAGGAACATACACTTTCCTAGAGAATTTGAACATTGTCTAATACATTTACCTTTCTTCTATTCTTGGCAAATATGTGTACTCTTCCACAAAAGAAATTTATTTTTTATCACATCAAATATTCCTTTGTTGAATAATAAGCCCTTATCAATTATATAGAAAAATAAAATAATATCTATTTTTTGTGGTTTGGAACTACATTTTTAACTATGATCAAAGTTGGTGTAGTAGTACTTCTCCAAGATGGTGCATTGACATCACCATTTATTCTGGTTTTCAGTAAGCCTCAAAGTCAAATATTTTATGGAGTAAACAAAATGTTCATATTTATAAGAATGCATTTCCTTCAGGATAGAAACTCTTCTGTGTCATTCTGTGCTTTGCTTCCCGCTCAGACAATCTGACTCCAGGTACAGTTTTATGTGTCCACTAAGAATAGTCAGAAAGATTTATGAACAAATTGAAATTTATGGAAACCAATGCATATATTAAGTGCTTACCAATTAAAAGAGATTTGTGGAATTGTACATAGATAGACAGATAGATACAGATATGCAGTACCAATGACTTCAAATATGTATATATTTGAAACAAAAAATTTTGTCATAAATTATTAGTACCAGTATAAAATTTTGGAGATTTTTTTATTTTACACTTAATGCAATATAAAAATTATTATAAATGTAAAATCAATTGGTTACTGTATACTCACAATGGAATCTATTTTAAACAGATTTTACCACACAGCTTGTGGCATTAGATATACATTTATTTAGAGAAAAACAAATTCGGCTTTAATAAATAATTAGACCTTCAGAAATCATGTTTTACTACTGTATAAGCCTTTTCTGTATTAAGCAATATATTAAGAAATAAGTAGTTACCCTTAAAATATTAGGGTGAGTTTTAAAAGCTCTCAGTCTGTCTATACACCAGGCCTCACAAAGGAAGAATTATTGAAACCATGGTGTTGCATGTGCACTATCACTACACAGAAGGATAATCACATTTGACTATAAGATGATTATTTAATACTACCCTAATAAATGTCAATATTTTTGGAGATATGTTTTAATTTTTAACATATTGAAATTACAATAAAAATGCACTTTTTAATGTTTATTTCCTTTTAAAGATATTATTTTTCGCCAATTCTACAATTCTTGTTATGACTTTAACCAATAAGTTTTCAACATCATTTTAGGCCAATATTTAGTACAATAAAAGCATTGTGTTTATGTAATTTATATTCTATTCCTATGGCCTATGAGTTGATCTAGGCTATATCAAACAATAACTTTTAAATATTTTAACTTAGGTCTTATGATTTATTAGTAAGCCTGTAACATTAGCTTTGCAAACAATTTTATCACTACTTTTGCCGATTTTCAGAAGTTAAAATCCATTTTTAAGACAAAGAATGAGATTTTGTTGTTAGTATTGATTTTTTGACCTCTAGAAACATCAAATATAATAAGACAATGCAGTTTTATGTAATATTACTTTAGTTGCCTGAAAACATTTCTTCATGGAACTTACTTACATAGAATAGTTTCTATGTAAGTGGCTTTAAATCTCTGGGAACAAGATATCATCTCCTGTGAATTCTTTTTTTCTCCCTTTTTATTCTCTTTTTTCCTTTTCTTCCCTTCTCATTTTTTTCTTTTCTTCTTTCTTTTTTGTGAGTTCTATTTTTCCACTGTGATGGACTTTCCATTTTATTTCTTTAAATAATTATTTAGAAACTGGTAGATTAGTTCAAAATAAAGAGTATGATATTGATCATTCATTGCTTGGTACCAATGACATCATCATTTTTGTCTTTGTTTTAAAAAAAAAAAACAAGCCTTGTTCATTCTAGACTATGAGAGACTTGGGATGTGACTCCCCATCCAAAAATGCTAAGTGCCTTTTTATACTTCACAGTGGTGGTGTGTAGTGATCTGGTATGTGATGTTTGGTTACCTTCATCAAGGATTCATAACCAAAGTAGATGATGGCTCTCCTCCTGTGGTAGTAGGAAATATTTTCACTTGTTCTCTCCCCTCCCCTATTGTGCAGGTAATACAGGGGCTATGCTTGTAAGTGAGTGTAACTAAAAGCCAAAATGATTTTCTCTAGATTTTCTGGGCCACTTTCCTAGGGCAGAAGTCAGTAAACCCTGTAGGTTTGTGTTTCAGGGACACAAATTTTCCAAGAGAATGTCAATACTGTCTAATACTCTCACCTCCCCTCTGTTCCTGGCAAATTTGCACACACTAATACAAAAGAACTTTACTTTTTCTTTGTATCAAGTATTTTATTAGTTAAATAATGGTTATCTATTTATCATATAAATAAAGAAAAAAAAAGATGACAATCTTCTTAAGAATTCTGCTTTATGCACTCATGTGTTATTGCACTTAATTTAAACTTGCCCACTATCTTGAATAAAATTACTTCCAAATCTATAGTCATAATTAAAATTTGTTGTATGTGCATAACTTTTACATTTTAAAATTTGCATGGTTTTGATGGGAGCCAATATTTTTTAGCATTGTTTGCTTTTCTAGTGGAAGAAACCATTATAATTTGTGTGAACATATAATACATCTTTTTGTTATAACTTACAATTCTCCATTTTTACATTGTTCATGTAAAATTGATTTTAAACACACACACATACCCACATAGATACACACACACACACACATTTATGTGTGTTGCAGTGTTCTTCTTCACTATTTGCCCATACAGTGACACTTTACAGAGATAAGAATAACTGCACACTTTACTGTCAAGATATATGTCTTTTTAAGATCTTTTATCGATTCTAACTGTCCAATAACACTGAAATAACTGTGGTCATAACATATTTTTTTCCTCTTGGATTGCCAGCACAAAGGAACACTCCTCATAAACTAATATAGAAGTTATTGCTATTCTGTGTTAGAATGTACTGTATATGGGCATACCTTCTCTTGTGAATATATTCTGAATGCTTAGTTAAAAAATAATTCTTAGCCTGTTCACAAAAGGAAAGATATATATACATATATATATAATGTAATATATAAACATATTATATATTATAATATATAATTAGAATATATATAATATAATATACAAACATATTTATATATTATATATATAATAAGAAATAATATTTTTGTAACCATGCTATAAGGGGTATCCAGACACAAGGTGATAGGAGCTTGCCTAACACATGAGAAAGAGGAATCCTTACTCAGAACTCTTTTTAGAGCATTCATAGGGCACTCTTCCTTAGAATTTTACACCCCCATAATTGTAGACTCAGAGTGGTAACAATCCTGGAAGGGCTCTGTGCATGAACCTTGTCAGAGATTTTTAAAAACTTATCCTCAGACTAGGGAAATCAGAAAACAAAATGTACAGTCTGTTGCCAGTCAATATCTATTTATAGTTACGTCTTTTATACTTTATGCTCCCTGAAGCAAGTACAAGGACTTTTCCATCTTGTCTTTTCTAGCCTAGCCTTGGCATACTCGAGTAGCATTTGTTGAATTCATGACTAAATCGTATGTCTTATAATCAGAGTTTATTTAATCCCCAGAGAATTAAAATAATGTAAATACTATAAACATATTTACCTACACATATATTACATTTAAAAAGCCATAATTCTTATTAGAAACAAATGCTTGTGTATCAAAAAATAATGTTTTCACATCAGAAGCAAGGAACTTTCATCAGTCTGAAGTGGA
>CAUYQU010005854.1:17500-123929 GCA_963574635.1 Cheracebus regulus
CTTTTTTTTTCTAGAAAGAGGGGACAGAAGGGTTGGAACAGTAGTTTTATTTATTTTAGACACAAAGGTGTTTTTTAAAATAGAAAAAAAACCCATAAAACTACAGACAACTGATTGGAGAGACTGCATGTTATTGCTACTAAGGAACAGTAACGACAAAAGGACAGACAGAAGGACGAGATGTCCATTGTTACTATATTCTGAGTATGCCACACAAATCTCTAGAAGTATCCAATGTCTATGCTTATCCCTACCATTTTCTTATCAAGGCAACATTATCAGAATACTGTTATGCTTTATATATAAATGTTCTATGTTTGAAATTTAGTAAATAAAACTATTATTTCAGTAACAGTGAATATGGAAATTTAGCCACCCATATTCTGAAATGTGTATAATTTTATATAATATTTTGTACATTTTAGCAATCAGAATAAAATAGAACTACCCATCTTATTTTGTCTAATATTTTATGTAATTTTTGTTAAAATCATATAAACAGAAACATTAAATATATCTTTCTAATAATAGAAACATAATATTTGTAGTAGTTTTTAGAGTGTAATCATTTTAAATGACTTACAGTTGAAGGAAGTAAAGATGTGTGCTACCTTGATTTATAAAGCATCCTAGAATTTATTATCATGTTAAATACCTGCTGTAGTATTATTGTTATTGCTTCTATAAAAGTTTATGAGAATGAGGACAACGTTGTCATTGTATATAATTATTACTTAAAATTTAGGACAAAATTTCACTAATATAAGTTTATAATAAATTTGCTTAGATTATGGGATAAATAAAATATTGATATTATTCTACCAGGGCAGTTATTGTACAGTTGCAACTTTAGGAGAAATTTTACTAAGTATGAAACCTTTTTGTGAATCAATTTTAGACTCTCATATAATTTTTAGGAATTTAGATATCATGTGAAAAAGTATCCCATGGAAGACAGGAGGCAAAAGTTTTAGTGATGACAAAATTTTAGTGGCAACTAAGTGTCAGAGTTGGGTTGTCATTTACTGTACTGATATTTTATTTATTTAATAAATATATTTTGAACTCAGTGCTAGGAATCTGGGACAGAGAAATGAATAAGGCGGATACAGCTTCTGACCTCTAAAAGCATCCTTTAATGGGGAAGTAAGTCAATAAACCAATATTTACATAGTTAATGTAATTTACTATTTAATTGTAATTAAGGATCCAAAGCAACAGGGTGCTATAAAATTAGTTAAAAGAAACATGTGCCTCTTCTCAAATCGGCTTCCATTGTTTGTGCATGTGTCTGTGTGCATATGAATATAATTTTATTTAAGAATATAGGTTCTTCTTACAAGTTTTCTTTCAATAGAAAGTTGGATATTTTAACCTCTATTTCAGTGATTGAAAGTGTTAAATCAAGCAAAATACTATCATGTATATAAGATGGAGAGTGGGTAGAGGACTTAGAGGGTGAAATGTAAAATTTAGACTATCTGAAAATTACTATTGAAAATAGTACTGGAAACCTACTTCTATAAGTGTATTACTTAAATAAGATTCATGAGCTAAGTGAACTTTCAGCTACCTCCTGTAAGAGGTAGAACATAGTTTACTCTTTAATGATACTTGAATTTCTTCTGTTCATGTAACGCAATCATTCTAAGAAGCTGTGCTGGTGCAAATAGAAGCAATGAAAACTGCCATGACATTTTATACTGAGCGTTATGATTGCAGTAATTCTGTTTACTGATAGCTGTGTGGAAAACAGAACCCATCTAATAGTACGGCAGAAAAGATATTTTAAATTCTTGATTAAATTAGACCTTCTATTTGAGATTTTGGGCACTGAAGGTATTACGATATTAGACCCAATGATCAGTACTTATAATTTTAGAAAGTTTATTTGCTCAAGTCTACTTTCTTATTCTCAGTTAAAAGATTTTCTTTAAAAATACAAGTTTGAAGCCCTGATAAGGACGCACATGGTAGGAATGTGAGAGGTGAGGTGGGAATGTAGAAGTGTGTATAAAATATAGACATGTAAAATATATTATTTCCTTACTCTGTGCTAAGCAATCTCCATATTCTAGTTCATTGGGTACCACATTCATCTGGTTTCGAAATCTTTTCACATTCAACAACTTTGGGTCTATTTTTTTCTGAACAGTTACTGAATATTGTAATTATGTCCATATGGAATTTGACAACGGAATGCGCCAATTCGAAATTATTTGTGACTTTTCCCTCCAGACGCTTAAATTTGTTAGTTTTACATTAATTTTTAACATCAGCTGTCTCTAGATGGAAAGATATGTGGTAGTCTTTAATTGCTGTCCGTCACCAACATGGGCAGAATGAGAAAATTTAAGTAATTAAATTGAAAAAACGTTCCATTTCATGAATAACCTTACTTTTCGTTGTCTCTTGGCTATTTGAATAGTTTACTTATATTTTACACCATTCTCTACCAAAAAAAAAAAGAGTTGAGAGGGAAGCGTTTTCAATTCATGTAAGTTCAACTCATAAATAACCTGACAACCATTTTGAAGTTTGTAGAGTTTTTTGTGTCTTCTTAAGACATTACAGGATATTCTAAATTCTAATATCCCATTTTGAAAAATGACCAGTGTCCAGGTGTTGAAAATTCAGTGAGTATATACTAAATCAGTGCACTACAGGGGTGGAAAAAATGCAATACATTTCCTGATGTATCATAAGCTGACAGTCTCATAACAAAAGACTGGTTAACAAGAGAAAAGGATAATAAATATATTTTATCAGTTTTACAT
Organism: Cheracebus regulus; assembly: GCA_963574635.1. NCBI lineage: Eukaryota > Metazoa > Chordata > Mammalia > Primates > Pitheciidae > Cheracebus > Cheracebus regulus. The sequence continues at coordinate 20,278 of CAUYQU010005854.1, forward strand.
GACAAGGGAACCTTAAAGAAGTCCCAAAGACCCAGATAAAACTGTATTTTTAAGCTTAGGTTCAATGAACCATGGACATCCAGGTAGAAATATGATTGCACAAAAGAATATGACCTCATGGTAACAAACTGGGAGGGGTGACCAAATAAGGCCAGTCTGTCCAGTTTCTGGCCTTTCTGTATAACATTTCTTCCCGTGAGTATGCAGGACTCCCCTGGAATTACAGTCTTCAAGGGAGAAGGGAGAGAGAGTTACTTTTTTAGGTTTGATGACTTCGTTTAAGGAAGAGGAATTCTGGTTTCCAAGGCTTGCTCCTTGAGAGAAGGAAGGGCAGAAGGAAAAGGTCAGAGAACACCTGTTTCTGAGGCTTTTCAGTCTCTTTTAATCAAAGTACTCAGCGTGCCAAAGCAGTATACTCTGGGGCATTGTCCTCTGAGCCCCTTACTGCTTTTCTATATTTATAACATACTTCAGTAAAAATGTTTTAAGGGGTCACTTATTTTGTTATAAAGAGGAGGAAATCTTAGGGCTATTCTTAGCTAAACTTTGTCCACTTCTCTTTCCCCCATTACTTGCTTTTAAAACTCATGAAACTAAGACACGTGCAAATTGTTTTTACCACTAAAACTGATGAAATAAGGTATCTGAATAGTATTTTGAAGTATAAGAGAAAGATGCTATGTTCCCAGATAGAATTCTTATTACCACACTATTTAAACGTGGATTAAGGATTATATACATATATATGTGAACTGTAGGGGCAAAAATGATACCTATCCTCATCCATCATAAGGGTCATGGTCCATGCTCCTGTAACAAAAGACAGGTTAACAAGAGAAAAGCATAACATTTACTTGACCAAAGTTTACATGACATAGGAGACTTTAGAATGAAAACCCAAAGACCCAGGGGAGACTATTTTATGCTTAGGTTTGATGAAAAACTGATGGTATTGAAATGTGATTAAACAAAATGGTATGACCTAATGGAAATAGACTTAGTGGAAGACCCCATCAAGACTTGTTTAGATTCATCTTGGCCTCTCTCTTGTAGCATTTCCTTCTCCAAGGTATCAGGCAGGACCTCTGGAATGAGGATTTTATGACCTACTATAGGACAAGGGTGGATCACAGCATTTCTTGATAGCCATCTCCTACACAGAGAGGTAGGAGAAAGAGTAATATTCTTAAGTTTTATGACTGGCTTTGGGGAAAGCAGTTCTAGTTTCTATGATGCACTTTGGAGAAGAGAAATTCTGGTTTCTATGATTCATTTCAAAGAAGTATGAAGGGCAGAGAAAGGAGTAAAGAAGGTCAGAGAGATCTTAGTTCTGAGGCTGCTTCTGAATTCTTTCAATGTCCTTTAATTCAAAGTATTCAGCATTCTAAAGTGCTATATTTTGAGGTATTATTTCCTGAGGCCCAACAATATAGATAGAAAAGATAGATAGATGATAGATAGATAGATAGATAGATAGATAGATAGATAGATAGATATTCTTCCATGTTATTCTAAAAAGTCACCATCAGGTGGATTCCAGATTTGATATTCTTGGAATGTAGGGACTGTGTACTGTATTGTTATACATCAGATGCTTTAATAAATAAATAAAGCCATGAGTGCTGATTTTACTTCACCTGACAGAAAGAACACAAAAAAGATCTCTGCAGCTTGCTTCACTAAGAATATTCTTTCATTTTCATTCATCCTCCTGCATCACATCAAATATTTGATATAGGTGGACTGGGATATCTGGCCACCTAGGGAGTACTGCAGAGTTTAGGTATAAAAAATAAATAAACATCCCAGAGTTTCTAGTTTATCTTGGCGGTATCTTTTTCTTTTCTTTTTTAACCATGTTTTGAGTCAAATTTTGTCTTGATAAAGATTGCACTAGAGAGAAAGTAAATTTGGTAGAAAAAAACTGCTTCAAAATAGACTAATTTTAAATAACATATGATATATATTTTTTAATTACATAAATGATAGCCTATATAATGTGAAAATAGATTTTCAGAGTTTTCTTTTAGGAAAGGAGAAAAACTTGTTTGAAACAAATTGTAAATGAAATAACACATCGAGATTCAACATTTGGGATCTTTATTTGTTTCCACTTCCTGTGGCAATGTGGCTTTAATGACAATTTCATTGACAACGTAGTTTTGTTTTAAAATTAAATTAGTTTCAATAGCTCCCTAGAGTTCTATTAGTCTGTAGTGTTAACATTTCAAATAATAATGCCTACATAAATAGAAGAGAAATTATCCAAATCATTGAGATTTTAATAATTCAGTATTTCATTGTCAGGGAAAAAAACGTAGATACCAAAATTACCAAATTTCTATTATTTAAAGCAGCTAGTTGATTGTGACCAAAATTTAGAACTTTCATATATGACTAGAAGCTACAGAGAAAGTTAGAGTGTGACAGCTACTTCATTGAGGATGTATCAGTGTAATTTCTGAGCTAAATTATGAAACTACAAGCTACAGTTAAAGAAATAGTGATATTTGTAACTACAATCTAAATTGTGATTTTCTTTTATTAATTGATTGTTTATTTCTGATGCAATGCAAGAGTTCCTGAAATCTTTCAGGCCCCAGTGGTTTAATATAAATCTGAAAATAATAAGAGCATCTTGTAGAAGATTAGAAAGCAGATGAGATACTTCAGGACTCAAGATAATTTTAGGTGTGCAAATTTTAAAGTGACTTAAACACAATTACCCTCTGCTTACTCTAAGAAAAATTACTTCTTTATTTTTGTTTTACTTAATAATAATTAATTTTACAGCTAATTTGTAAATAACCATTGCCTTGAAAAAGCTGTCCAGCAAAAAGTCCTGAGACCTAACAGAATTCTTAAATATCATGCCATATTTTTAAATTATGTTCAACATACCAAGTGATGCATTTCACCAAATGTTATTGACATGATATAATTGTGGAAAGTTATCAAGTGAGCTATCACCGCACCTTTTTCCATTCCCAAATCGTGTGTTTACTCTTAACATTTATGAAATCCAGGCTTTCAAGTCAATTACTACAGGTGGCATGATTGCTCCAAAGGTATTATAAGAAACAGCCTCATTTGAATTCCTGAAACATCAGATATCTTACACAAACAACAAAAAGAACATCACCTGTTTCATTTTCATTTGGCTTGTATTTTTTAAAATGCATGGGGAAGGATCTTGCTGAGCTTTCCAAATAACCACTCACGTCATTGAAAAGATGCCCATGTACCATTAAAGTGACAGAGAATTTGGAGTCAGAAAGAACTGGCCTGAAAATCCGATTCTGCCACATCCTTTGTTAAAATTTTGCAGTCTAAAAAGCTGTATATTCTAAAAAGTGGTGCTGATAACACGTACCTTTCAGAGTTATAAATATTAGAGAAAATGTTATTTTCAATGCCTGCCAAAAGTATACCTGCAGAGGATACTGTATTTTTCAAGAAAACCATAAAACTAAAATATTTTACTGAAATTTATTTAATATTTTACTGGAAAACTAAAAACTGAAATTTATTTTATATTTTGCTGGAAAACTAAAATATTTTACTGAAATATTTTTTAGTACTGAAAAATTCAGTACTGTGTGCTTTTCAAAGGATATGACATAGAAATAAAATCCTTTGAAAAGTGCAAAATTTTGCAAATAAAGTACGAGTTTTATTTATTTATTTAATGTTTTAATTTTTAAATTTTGGGTGTAGGTGGTATCTGTATATATTTATGGGGTACAGGAGATGATCTGATACAGGCATGCATTGTGAAATAATCTCATCATGGAAAACGGAGCATCTATCCCCTCAATAATTCATCCTTTGTGTTACAAACAATACTTACTTTCTTTTAGTTATTTAAAAATGTACAATTATTATTGACTATAGTTACCCCACTGTACTATCAAATAGTAGGTCTTATTCTCTCTTTTAAACATTATTTTACACTCATTAATCATTCCCACCTCTCCCCTAAGCCACTCACTACCCTTCCCAGCCTCTGGTAACCATCCTTCTATTTTCTATGTCCATGAGTTCAATTGTTTTCATTGTTAGATCTCAAAAATAAGTGAGAACATGCAATGTTTGTCTTTCTTTGCTTGGCTTACTTCATTAAACATAATGATCCCCAGTTCCATCTATGTTGCTATAAATGACAGGATCTCATTCTTTTTTATGACTGAATAGTACTCTATTATGTATAAGTACCACATTTTCTTTATTCATTCATTTGTTGATGTACACTTAGGTTGCTTCCAAATCTTTACTATTGTGAACAGTGCTGCAGCAAACAGAAAGTGTAGGTATTTCTTTGATATACTGATTTCTTTCCTTTGGGGTATATACCCAGCAGTGGGATTGCTAGATTATATGGCAGCTCTACTTTTAGTTTTTTGAGAAAATTCCCTACTGGTTTTCACCGTGGTTGTACTAATTACATTCCCACTATCAGTGTACCTAGGTTCCCTTTCCTTGCATCCTCATCAGAATTTGTTGTTGCCCACCTTTTGGATATAAGCCATTTTAATTGGGGTGAGATGAGATCTCATAGTAGTTTTTATTTGCATTTATTTGCTGATCTATGATGTTGAGCATCTTTTCATATACCTGTATACCATATGTGTGTCTTCTTTTGAGAAATGTCTATTCAAATCTTTTGCCAATGTTTAAAAATCAGATTATTAGATTTTTTTCCTATTAGCTGTTTGAGCTTCTTGTATATTCTGGTTATTAATCCCTTGTCAGATGGGTAGTTTGCAGATATTTTCTCATATTCTGTGGGCTGTCTGTTCAATTTGTTGATTGTTTCCTTTGCTGTGCAAAAGCTTTTTAACTTGATGTGGTCTTATTTGTGCATTTTTACTTTGGTTGCCCGTGCTTGTGAGGTATTACTCAAGGAACTTTTGCCTAGACCAAGGTCATGAAAAAAGCATGAGTTTTAGAAAACAAATTTTGGATTAAAAGCACTGTGTAAAATACACACACACAAACACATACATACAGATACATACACACACTAAATATAAATATATATATACACACACAATAAAATATATATATATACATATATATATATATGTATATATATATATATATATTTGGGCATATTTAACATAGTTTTAGTTTAAAAATTATGAAAAACAGTATTATCTGTGGTCATGTATAAGTGTTGGTGTTCAGACCACATCACTCCAAAATAGGAGTAGGAGTAATAGGTCTCCTACTTCTGTAGGAGACCAGAATCTGTAACTTCAGAATATTCTAGCTAGCTATTGTGAGCAATTACAGACACAGGAGTAACTTGGAAAAGCTGCCTTTTTATGAAAGACATTTATATCGATAAAAAAAAACTGGTATTAGTATAGTTATTAGTACCAGAAAGAAAGCTGCTCTAAAACAACTTTTAACACCTGACAGAATTTTATCTACATGAAAAGACGGCCTTAATTCATCATATAATTCCTTTACTCACCCTTCCATAAATTAATCACCACTACGAGCTTCCAAATCCCTATGCCTTTCTGCAGGTCTGGACCTTATATAAGCGTCAATCATCCGGCCCACAATTTAGTCTCATGCTTTTTGTGGGACTCCTGTGTGCCCATGTGATTAAAATATTTATTTTTCTTGAGAATCTGTCTTATATCAATTTAATTTGTAGCCTAGCCAAAGAAACTCGAAGAGTGGAAGGAAGCCATTCTTTCTTTGGCTACATAATTTTTATTACATTTTATTGTCTATACCCTCAATTTAATTTGAGGCTGGTGTAAACCTCCTAGCTTCAAGTGATCCTCCCATCTTGGCCTCCCAAAGCTCTGGGGTTACAAGAATAAGCCACTGGACTTGACTTTGTTCTAATTTAATGGAAGTAATTCTTCATATTTATATTATCTCTTTTTTTTTTTTTTTACAATTGATGAACAAAGAAAAGATAAACATTTTTGATGCATTTAATCATCTTGATCACAAACAGTCCTCCGGTCAGACATGGTGGCTCATGCCTGTAATCTCAGCCTTTGGGGAGGCTGAGGCAGGCAGATAACCTGAGTTGAGGAGTTTGACACCAGCCTGGCCAACATGGTGAAACCCTGTCTCTACTAAAAATACAAAAATTAGTTGGGTGTGGTAGCAGGTGCCTACAATCCCAGCTACTTGGGAGGCTGAGGGAGGAGAATTGCTTGAACCCGGGAGGTGGAGGCTGCAGTGAGCTGCCGAGATTGCACTCCAGCCTGGGTGACAAGAGTAAGACTCCATCTTAAAAAACAAAAAACAGAAACAGTCTTCAATTTTCTTGAAAGAACACATAGCCCTACTTTTAAAGAACATTAAACCCTGGATCTCGATTAAGTTTTACTTAAAATAAGTATTTCATTAAAGATACCTGATGTGCATTTAGAAAAGAAAAATATAGTGGATGATGTTGTAAATATGACTATAGATTCGTGATAATAGTTTTATAGGTTGAAACAGGATAGTCTGATGAAAACAAAGATGTGACAGCTTCACTTTGTAACAGCAATGTTTTAGTTCTGCTGTTAATAAGAATGTCTTACTTCAAGGTAGTACACAATAAGGAAACATAAAATAAAATAGAGACCAAATAATTTATACTAAATTCTGTAAAAGATAAAAAAAATTAGTGAAGATTTTCATTGTGTGAAAAGAAGCTTATGGGGAGAAATTGAGAAAGTAGGTTTATTTCTGAAATAAATTGAAGTAAGTAGGATTTTCATGATCATGGAGGTGGAGCAATCATGCAATAACTCGTAAAATAAGTGAAAATATTTTTTATTTTCTTATTTTTTGCACTGTGGTGAGTACATCATTCTCCACCACAGTTTACCTCAAGGCATTTTTTACTTCCAAGGTGGCCCAGAGAATAGAGAATAGGCAGCACACAAGATATCAGAGATACTGAGGAATTCACAAGTTTATTAGAACACACACACACACACACACACACACACACACACACACACACATCCTGAAAATTATTCTTAAAATACATCTGTGAATTGATACAATATATTTCCATATCCTTATATAACTGTTCCTGTTAGGAAGGTAGTTTTTAAGGAGATGCATGTGTAAAATTTTAGAGTTTTGTGAGGGAGCATTATGAAATATGATGATGTGGCATCAGAGGTTCTTTAGGCCTGTGATGATCCCATGCTGCTAAAAGCTGGGAGGGTCATTATGCATGGTTTGGCAAAGGTAAGGATATTGTACATGAATGAACAAAGTAAAACTTGTTGCTTGAAAGCAGCCCGAGGAGACCAAGAATAGGGATCATATCCTCCCTTTTGCCATAATTTTAGTAGAATTTGATTAGAGTTCATTGCTGACAACCTCAAAAAAACAGAAAGTTTTGATCTCACTGTGGCTGGCATAACTGTTAATATTTAAAACCTGGCCTCCTCTAATCATCTCTTGAGTTTGTTTTGTTGTTATGCTTCAGGCTTCTGTGAAGGATTTTATATCTTGAAAGTAAAGGGGATTAGAACATTTATACCATTTCATGTGCAATCTTAACACATTAGAACAACCTAAATTTAACATGAGTCTTTTAATAAATCTTGAGAATATTGTGAATGCTCTGGAGTTTAACCTTATTAGTAAAGACACAAGGAGTAGCTTCTAATTCTTCACATTGTTACAATTGGAAGCTAAATACCGTAGTATCAAAGAGATGCGACTACTTATCAGTCATTTTATGATGATCTGAACTATGCAGGTACATAGTTATACATTTAGATTCTGGAGGCAATTTAGCTGATGTATTTCTTTTTACAGGAAGTCATCTCTGGAAGTCTCTGTCCCAGGGGATCCTGGATCTTCCACAACTCTTTAACCATGTATTATAAATGCACATTTGCTTTTCTGTATCTCTTTCTTAATGGAAGGCAAGGACTGAGGATAGAGAGGTTATGTCTTCTTTGCCTCTGTATTCAAAACAGCTATTACAGTATCTGTCTTGTGATGTCTATAACAAAAGATATTGTTAAATTAATTAATGGAAGAGTGAGTGAATGGATAAATAAATGGTATGACTTATTAATTAATGTATTTATCTATTTTAATATATTTATTAAGAGTGAATAGATTTTTCATTTGTGGTATGCAGTAATAAACTAACATGCTTTTTTCTACTTTCATTTGAAGGAGATCTTGTAAATACATAAAAACATTCATAGCTTGCATATCCTGGATTTTCAAAATCTTGCTTATTTCCAATTAAACTCAATATTTTTAGAAAGACTCTTTCTGCTTGTTATTTAGGTTGACAATCCAAGCCTGCATCTTTCCCTGTTAACTCTACTTCTTAAAATTGCCACTACAAATATAGGACAGAAAACTTATGATAGGCATTTATTCACTATGCCAATGTATGCAAACTCTGTGAAGCTCTCAGATGTATTTACCTTCCAGGGAGCCTACCAGCTATTGGTACACTGTAGATTTTAAGTCAAGAGTAGGACAACATGTTTCATAGCCCTTGTCTGAGTTCAGAATGGAAATCAGTATTAAAGCTTCACTGCTATTTTTTTCTCTGACCCTCGTTCTATCAAAGGTTTATGCTGTCTTATCTATATTGACTCTCATATACACAAATATTTGGACTATAGTGTCAGAAAGTTTTGATCTCTACGTCTATACTCGTTATACTCTTATGTCTTTCCAGATTCTCTAAGTTTCTTTTAAGCTCCATGGGGATTTTCCTTCATCTTTGGGACAAGAACTTTTCTTATTCATTCTTCATTTAGTGAGTCATCAATCCATTAAAATTTTGTTTTTATATATGAAAAAACCCAACTTTTAATTTATTTTCTGGCAATGATGGATAAAAAAACAACTGTACTTAAGCTCCCTTCATGCTGAAGTGTGTGTTTGTGTGTACTGGGGCATATATCCTAGTCTAATTGCAGATATCAGACAATAGGCAGGGCAGAACTGTAGGTCCTTGAGAGAAGGAGAGAAATGAGGTAGCCTTACCATCAGCACTTCTATTTGATTTAAGGCAATTTCCCAAATGAAATGTATGGTGGAATGGTAAGGATCAAGCATAGCTCAGCAGCTTAGCTGAATTAAAGAGACAGATGTCAGAGTTTGGGGATGCTAAGTGGCTATTACTCAAAGAGAAAATTTCTAGAAAGAAAAAAATACAGAAAAAAAATCATAAATATAAGTAGAGTCATGAGTTTTAAATACTTGAGTCCCTGCTGAATACTAGACCACACATTCAGCAAGTGAAACTCCACTAGCTTAAAGAAAGCAAATAGGGAAACAAGTTGAACAATTCTCAGAGCTTACAAAAGGAAGGAGAAATTTGAGCTCCAAACCCCCAGGGTACAGAGACCTTGCTGATTCCTTGTGGTTTTTAGTGGAGACTGCGGAGAAGCTACAGCTTAGTAGTGTTGCTAAACTATATCTATAGCAAATGCTAGTCTAGACTCGCCTGAGGCATAGCATATAAATGGTTTCAAAGGGATCAAACTGATAATCAGCAAACTTCATTTCCTGAAAAAACAAAATGCCTCATTTTGTTTAAAGGAAGTTAAAATCCCGAAACTCAATTACATAATGCAAACAACGTCCAGCATCAAAAAAAAAAAAAAAATAGAAAAAAAATTAATAGACTTACTAAGCAGAAAAATGTGACTGGGGGACAAAGTCAATCAATAGAAAAAGACGGTAAGATGACAAATATAGTGTAAATAGTAGAAAAGATTAACTACATTTACATGTATTTAAAGGAAAACATGAAAATGAGAGAAAGAAAGTATATAAAATAGGAACTATAAGGAGTTTCCACATGTGAAAAGTAAATGTTTGAAATAAAGATTCACTGGACAAAATCTTAAAATTGCATCAGATTATATACCATAGAAGATCAAATCCCTGACAAGAAAGACATAGCAGTTGTATCTAATAATAATAGAAAATACACACGCACACACACAAATACACACACAGACACACACACGCACACACACTGATAAAAGAAACAGAACCTCAGGAGTCTGTCTAATAATAAACTAACATGTGCAGACCAGAAATTCCAGAAGGGTGAAATATCAGAAAAAAAAGTATTTAAATAGATAATAGCAAAGAGTTTTAAAATTTGATGAAAATTATAAATTTATTAATTCAAACAAGTCAACAAATGAACAGAACACAACAAAAATACATCAAGACACATCACAATCAAATTGTTGAAAATTAATAATAAAGTATTTAAAGCAGCAGTGGGTTATGTAAAGAAAGAGAAACATAAGATATGCAAAAGACTGCTATCAGAAATAATGGAAGCCAAAAGACAATGGAACAGCATCTTTAAAATGCTGAAAAAAATTATATTAAGAAAGGATTTTAAATCTAGAGTTTGATATCTAGAAATTCTCTACAAATGTGAAGATTAAAGTAAAAATTTTATAGACAAACGTTATAATTTATTGTGAGAATGCCTACTCTCTGTGACATACTAAAGAATATTCTTCTGATGTGAAGAAAATAATACTAGACACAAACTTGGAGCAATAGAAAGGAATAAAGACTACTGGAAAAAAATATCAGTGGGTAAAGTTCATTTTTTCAAAATGTAGTTTTTCAAAAGTGCTTTTTAGGTTTTGGGACTCTGACTGATCCACCACTGTTTCCCTGCTCCTCAACTTGCTGATGGCCTATTGTGAGACTTTACCTTGTGATCTTGTGAGTCAGCTCTCCTTAATAAACTCTCTTTTATATATATATATATATATTGTATTAGTTCTATTCCTCCAGAGAACCCTGAGTAATACACCAAAATAATAATAATAATAAAAATTGTACTGTATAAATATAACAGATGTAGAATAAAAATACATCACAATAACATCACAAGATATGGAAAGGAAAATGACCAAATACTCTTGTAAGGGTTTTAATATATGCATGAGGTGGCATATTGTGATAAGTTAAAGACATATTTTAAACACTGGAGAAATCACTACAAACATAAATAAAAGTATAACTAATAAATCAATACATTACAAGAAAACACACAGAAAGACCAATATTCCTCATAAACAAAAATGAAAAATATTAAAAGTTGTATTTTGCTAAAATTCTCTAAATTTGCTAATAAAATCCATTCATATATGATTCCACATATATATGAAACAACATAACATGCATAAATACAATGTACCTAGAAATACAAGAATATATTAGTATTTAAATATAAAGGTGATTCATCAAATAAACAAAATGAAGATAGAAATAATATGATTACCTTAATGCAGAAACACATTTTAAATATTCCATATTTTTATGACAAAACCTTAAGCAAACTAGAAATGCAGAAAAGTCCCTCAGTTTAATAAAAGGCATCTATAAAGTTTTTAAAAAGAAAGAAAAATGAGAAAAACTTGAGCTGACATCATTGAACACTTTCTTAAGACATGCAGTAAGGCAGATAGCCACTCTTAGTACTTCTACTATACAATTTAGTGTAGGTCCTAATCATTTCAGATTGGCAAGAAAAATAGATGCATAGCATGTACTTTGGAAAATAAAAAAAAATATTCTTAGTTTTCAGGCTACATGAGCAAGTACACAGAAAATTGTAAGAAGTCTACAAAACTTTACTAACAAATTAACACAACAGCTACTGGAGCTAGTAAGTGATATTTTTAAAGAAACAGGATAAGAGTTCAAAAAATGGGTCAGGCATGTGAGCTCATGTCTGTAATCTGGGATTTTGGAGGCAAAGGTGGATGGATCATCTGGGATCAGGAGTTCAAGAACAGCCTGGCCAACATGGTGAAACCCTCTGTCTACCAAAAATTTTTTAAAAAATTAGCCAGGTGTGGTGATGCACACCTGTAATCCCAGCTACTCAGGAGGCTGAGGCACAAGAATCACTTGAACCCAGGAGTTGGAGGTTGCAGTGAGCTGAGATTGTGCCATAGCACTTCAGCCTGGGCAACAGAACAAGGCTCCACCTCAAAATAAATAAATAAATAAATAAATATTCAAAAAATAATATTTCATTACATTTCTAAATACTATAAACTGAAAATTGGTAATTAAATTGTTAACATTGTATCAAAATAACATTAACATTGGAAAGTTTTAATGATAAATTTCATCTCTGCAACACCTACACAATGTTTATCACTGCAATACTGAGAAGAAACCTGAGTTATAAAATAGGAAAGGATCATACAATTTTCCAACACATTAGGGACTGTATTTGCTCAGTTTCTCACAGACTCGTGATTAGGGACTGTATTTGCTCAATTTCTCACAGACCCATGAAGTAAGCAGAAGTAAAATTAAGAATAAATTATTGATTAAATGCAATGTCCAGAAAAAAATCTTACTATGTCTTAACTTTAAAATTTAAAATTCTAGCAATTAAAATAAAATAAATCATAAGTAACCTATGGCATGTGTCATATTGTGTTATGGCTCAATGTAGAACTTACTTTTAATAAATAAATCGGTACCAGCCTAAGATTACTAAATTGAAATCTCTGAGGAATTTGTCTACATTTAATTATTCTAGTTAGTATATTTGGCAATAGCATTTTGAGTGTGTGTGTGTCTATGCAAAACTTTAAAATATAGATATATTAAGTTATATTTTGCAGGAGTTTTACATATTAAAATGTGCAGGCATAATATAAGATTGCTGATAATGTAAAACTGCATCTGATAAATAACAAAATTAAGTCATTATTAGTCAGTACACTTGATTTGAGATAGAAAATGTGCTAATGGCTGTTAAATGAGGTATAGTGTATAAAAATTTATATTATAAAAGGCACTTAAGTGACGTTGGGGATTAATATTACAACTAACATAATCATGGGCGTTTGATTTGTAATGCTGTTATTTTCTAAGGTACCTTTATACAGCAGCAGAACTAATTTCCAAAGAAATTTTTCTTTGTGGGTGAAAAAAAATGACTTGTTAGTAGACAAACAATGGAGGACATTCAACATCAAATCAGAACTCTCATCTTCTAAGCAAAAATCTATCACTAAGTATCACGATGTACTAAAAGTATAGAAATTAATTCTCACATTAAGATAATTATACTCTGGATATTTTATAAAATTCACTTAAAAATGGATTTCCAAATTTGATAAGTTCTAGTGATGATGAAGCTATGTATATAGATTTATCATTGTACTGTATTATGCACTTACATTTCTGCAATTATTTTAATTTTGCAGTTTAAAATCACAGCATGATATGTAACATGAATTGAACCATACAAAACTATCAACATTTTTAGCTACATGTTTCCTCCTATATTACTTCCTTTTTGCACTGTTGACTCTTTGAGTGGTCATATTAGTAGGTCTAATGGAGATATCTCAACTGGTTATGTTCTCTTATGCTTGCAGCGTATCACAGAAAAAGTTAATCTGGGAGCAAAATCCCAGTTTTGTCCTTTGATGATTAATTTTGTATGTCCACTTGATTGGGCCATGGAGTACCCAGATATCTAATGAAACATGTTTCTGGGTGAGTCTGTGAGGGTATTTCCTAAAGAGATTGTCATCTGAACTGGATTGAGTAAAGAAGATGTCTGTTCCTGATTTGAGTGGGCGCCATCCAACCCACTGAAGGTCTGAACAGAAGAAGGTGGAGGAAGGATGGATTTCCTCGCTTTCTGCCTGACTGCTTGAGGTGGATCATTGATCTTCTCCTGCCCTCTCCATTTCTAGTTCTTGGGCTTTCAGGCTCAGACTGGAATCTATCCCACTGGCTCTCTGGCTCTCAGGACCACAAAATCCCATCAGCTTTCATAGGTCTCAACTTGCAGACAACAGATCATGGAATGTCTCCACCTCTGTAATCATGCAGAGTTTATATATATATATGTTTTATATATACATATGTGTGTGCTTATATATATATATATATATGTTTTACATATACATATGTGTATGTTTTATATATACATATGTGTATGTGCTTATAAGCTTTTTGTTTCAGTCTAAGTTATTTAATTTTTAATGAAGAAATGTGAATATTAATACCTATGAGAGGACAAACCTAATAAAATTTCTTGTATTACTAAAGCAGCCTTGTCAAACATCATGTTCTCTCCAAAAGGCTTCTCTTTGTTCAGTAGGTACTTCATTATATTTTAGCCTTTGGAATTCACTAAATGCAGACTGAATGTGAATGCAACTTTGCTAGCTCCCCAGCTTTCTCACTTTATTGACCATATAGGATTGTAGAAAAAACGTGAAAATTCCATTGGAGACAAAGATGATTGTAAAAAATGAAAACATACTCATTTAAAATACCGATCCTTCCTTTTCTTTCTTTCTTTTTTTTCTTTTCTTTTCTTTTTTTTTTTTTTTTTTTTTTTGCCTTTTCAGTGTTGAAAATGGAAAAGGAAAAAAAGGCATAGAAATGCATTGGTGGTTTGTTGAAATCTGTTTTGGAAAATGCACACACACACACACAAACACACAATTTTGCATATAACATCATGAATCTCTCTGAGTTCTCGTCATAAATGTTGTGGAATCTGAAACTTATCTTGTATTCATAATCCATGATTGCAGTTATTTTTCTCTTCTAAATCAGCAATGAAGCCCCAGGGTCATCTGTTCTCTACTCTTAATTCTAAATTTGCCATTTTTCCCACTCTTTCCTATCCCTTTTCAATCTCTGTGAGAAATAAGAAACCCAGTCATTCAGCTAATTTGCCTTTTTAAACTAGGTATGGTGTCTCTTGGGAATTTGATCACATTTATTTAATAGCTTTTAGAAATAATAATTTAATGACATTATGGAGAAAGTACCCTTTTTAATGCCTGCCAGATAATAGGTCTTAAATCCATGTTAGTCACTACAACACTCCTGTATGGCTGTTTCTTCATTATTGCTATCATGATTATTGGGATTGCTATGTTCAGCCTTGTACTCATCTTATTGTTCATCTTATTATCAAGTAAACTTATCTTTACTTGATAAGTATATCATCAGCCTTTACTGTGATAGTTAAAACAGACTGTCATGGTGTAAATTCTCATTTAAATACTTACAATTTGGGACACTCTAAAACAACATACACAGAGCTGGGGAAAGAGAAGATAGATTTCTCAAGTCATCCTCTGTACCAGTTCTTTAGAAGTAAACTCCCTTAATTTAAAACCACCCTTTAAGCTACATGGGAAAATATTTTCTAGTTTTTCCTAACCAAAATAAGCCAAACTCTCTTTCTTGACTGTTCATTTTCCTTTCTGATTTAATTGCGCAAGCATTTATATTTCTTGAAAAATATATATTGAAACTTTTACCTATGCTAAGGTGATTATGAAGGCAGATACAGATCATTCCATTGAAGAAACAATTTATGAAAAAAATGTTTTATCTCCTTCAAATCATGCTGAGTTTAAGATGCCATTTTTTATAATGTTGTATCCTGAGTAATCAATGCTGGATATCCAAGTGAAAAATAATTCACAGAAAATATATGTACTTCAGAGGAAATTATACTAAGGTAGTGAAATAAACTTTTGGAAGCACAAATTGCAAAATGGTACTGTAAATATGTTGAGGAAAGTGAAAATTTTCAGATTTAGAGTAGTAAAAACTTTAAATCTACAGACATGAAAAGGCTGTGGTGGTGATTTACGTAACTATCATCAGATAAAATGTTTTAACCCTCAGATAAAACCATCTACCATTTCTGTATAAAAGCATAAATGCTAACTGAGAACAACTACCTAATGTAACTGAAAAGGAAATGTATTAGGGATGTTCTCTTCCTCTCACCTCACTCCACCCAAATGTAGCTGCTACTAACCCAGCCTACTGTGTGGTTTAGAAGGCAGTAGTTTTGCTCACATTTTTTTTTTCTGAACAACTAACATTCTAATATATCTGAATAGCTTTCTCAATGTATTATTAATACCAAATCATTTGAAAATAGATGTTAGGTATTACAGTTTTCACAGTAGCAAAATGCCAACTACTTTCAAATGAGGAAGAGAAACATAGTTATTTATTTCTAACTTACTGTTTTAACCAACAGTAACTGTAGCACCAGGATTCATTAAATAATAGTTGATTTTCTACCAATTCAGATAACATAATTTGAAGTTACTGTGGTACTTTGTTTTGTTATACTGTATGTTGGCTTCTTCCAATAACTAAAAGAGACAAGCTAAAAAAAAAAAAAAAACCTAGGATAATGGTAAATAAAGCAATTTGTTTCACAGTTCACTTAGATGGTAGAAACTCATACCAGAATGAATTCTAAAAACTCATCAAAAGTAAGCATATCTGAAATTGGTAATTTCAATGTAGCATATTTTCATTTTAATAGATTTTTGTTAAATTCATAAAAGTTAATGGACTAGGGATTAAGTCATTATGAACTCTGTCCCATTTGCCTGTTATTAATAGCAACACAATTGTGATGCCATTGTTAAATACTGTATTTCTAAATGTCTTTTTTTAGTCAATCACAATTTTTTATCTTAGATTTCTCACTCCAACAATTCTTCCAGATGATTATGTTACTTGATCTTAGGCCCTACATTTTTAGTGATCTGAAAGTTTTGCTGCTCATATTATGTGTTATATATAAAAAGTACACAATATATAAAATCTATTTTAAAAAACCAGGAGACTTCATTTTATTCTTATAAGTCAGAAAGATATTACTAACCACACCATTATGACTCTAGTAGTACACAAAATTAGAAGATGACAAAAATGATCTTCTCTTTAAAACAAGAACCTAAATTAATCCTCTCAAATCTGTTTTTTAGGCTCTCTTCTTTACAAATCAATGAAATCAATATTTTATTTGATTTAAGATAAAATAAAAACTTCAGGTTATATTCAAGGCATGGACCACTTTTCAGAACCAACTTTTTACTCATTAGCAACATTTAATCACTGTTAGCCCAATTGCACCATATTCCTTTATCACCCATCACTCTCATTCTTCCCTGGGACACAGAGATTGCTAATAGATTTTTCTCTGCAAATAAAGCATACCTCTATGGTAGCTCATCTGTTCAAGTACAACTTACCTGATATATTTTAATCAATTCATTTAAGCTATTTGTAACTCCCAGAATGTTGCTTCTGAACTGTGCCCTGTGGAAATACTGTTTTGGAAAGCTTGAATTGAAAAGGAATGGGTCAAAGAAAAAGTTTAGTGTTTAAAAGTAATTTGTGGCTTGGTTATGCACACCACCATGGCTACTTAAATCTCAACAGCTAGACCTATTTGTTCATTAGTGGAAAATATTTTGCTGAGTTTGATAGGAATAATTAATCTATTGGTATAAATATGCCTACCTATATATGTACTTTAAAGTAAAATTTGACGTAAACAATCTAACGTCTAGAAGACATTTTTGGAAGCCCACTGCAGTTGGAAGACCTGATTTGGATGCCCACATATATTTTCTTCCTCTCCAAGAACTCAAAGAATGAGCCATGAGGCAACTTACTCAACTCTAGAATTTAAGAATTCATGTCCTCTTGGCAGACTTAACTTTGTCCTTCTGGGCAGGGGCATTGTAAGGACATTTTTTATTATGGAATCACATAACACTATTTGACATACCATTCATCAAATAATAAAATAGGAACTTCATTTGTGGTATAATCTTAACTGTGCATGTAGAGCTTTTGTATTAGTCTACAGTATGTCCTGAAGCTAAATTTGATTACTATTCCTCTAGCAAGATGTTTAAACTAAGTCGAATTATGCAGAGTTGTACTTATGGCTTAAATGGCACTCTCCTGTGTAATGTAAATAGAATAGCCACAGTATCATGCAACTATATGCATGTAAGAAAGAATAATATCAGATTATTTAGTAGCCAAAGGTTTAATGTATCTTTTTCTGGGAAATCTCTGATGCATTTTTAAACTTTTTTCATATTAATGATTATTATTATTGAAACCAAGCTTGCACATTTTAAACTGAAAATAAGGCCATACATTTTAGTTCATGTACAGTTCAGAATGTTTCATCCCTTGACCTTTAAAGAAAGCATTTTAGATGGAAGAATAACTTAAAGGTAGTATCAATATGTGCTTTTCTGCATAAAGGATACATGCTGATAAAGTAGTGGATTAAAACATAGATTTCTTAAATGTATACAAATTTATGACTAATAGATACATGATGGGTACTTAATGGGAAGTTGGGGATAGGATGATGAGGATGATCACATAAAATGCTAAGACTATATCCTTCATGTTCTATCCTTAGGGCATCTCATCAAGTAGGATTCTATTCTGGATCAATCAGTTCTAACATTTCATACAACAATTTTCCCCTCATAAGAAAGGTCATTTAAAAGTATCACAAGAATAACATAAAATTTAAATTAAAGTGACCAGAAAAAAATATTATTTCTTCCTCTTCTCACCTTAATTAGAAAATCAAAAAGTGTCTAAGTAATTGAGGTCAAAAAGTGACAGATTATGTAGAAATATAAGAAAACATTTGCATTTATAGCGATAGATAAGAATACACCTGCATAAATAACTTTAAATTAAACTGATAACCAATTTAAGGAAATCTATTTTTATGCAAAGAAAACATATTCTTTGATGTAGAAGATTTAACACAATTAATAATACATAACTGATACATGCCTATTTCAAAAATTCAAAATATTTTATATACAACTTTCCCACCATTAACAGAATTATAGGCCATATATCAGACAAAACAAATACTAAGTTTATTTAGAAACCTTATAAATTTGTCAAAATAATCTACAGTTTAGAGATAAGCATGGTGCCAATATGAGAGAGAGATTTATGATCTTAATCACATTTATTTCTAAAACAGAAATTTTACATTTACAGTATTCTCAAGGAGCCAGAAAGAAATCAAGAAACAAAACTAGAATTAAATAGAATAGAGAGAACAAATATTAAAACTACTCTTAATTTTAAAATAAATAAAAAGCAATTGAATATAAAAGCATAACTATTTTAGAGAAAAGACACAAATCAGAACTGAAAGCATCTTGCAAAATATATTTTTTAAGGTAACAAAATAGAAACTATTATGTTTATAATGGCATAATTAGAATTTAGAACATAATTTATTCAAAATAATACATATATGTATATACAATTAAGCATATATACATATATGTCTAAACTTTGAAGGTTAGAATGTAATGAGCATATTTCTAGAATGATAAAATAAGCTGGATAAGCTAACTAGAAAAGTAGTAGAATGCCTATATAGCCCCAAAACATTAAAACAAATGGCAGGGAAGGTTAAAAAAAATTCTCACTGCAAGACTCATTAATGCTAAGTAGATTTATAGCTGAGTTTTAGCAAACCCTTTATATAAGAAATAATTCATATCTTAAACTATTTCAGAGAATTACAATTGGAGAAGTTCATTTGGGAACTTGGGAAAACCTTAATAACTTTAATCTCTAAGATAACTCAAGAAGTAACTATTGACAAATATCAATAAAATCAACCCAGCTCATCATCACTGATCATTAGAGAAATGCAAATGAAAACCATAATGAGACACCATTTATGCCAGTTAGAATGGCAATCATTGAAAAGTCAGGAAACAACAGATGCTGGCGAGGCTGTGGAGAAATAGGAACACTTTTACACTGTTGGTGAGAGTGTAAATTAGTTCAACCATTGTGGAAGACAGTGTGGCAATTCCTCAAGGATCTAGAACCAGAAATAGCATTTGACTCAGCAATCCCATTACTGGATTTATACCCAAAGGATTATAAATCATTCCACTGTAAAGACTTATGCACACATATGTTTACTACAGCACTTTTCGTAATAGCAAAAACTTGGAACTAATCCAAATGACCACCAATGATAGACTGGATAAAGAAAATGTGGCACATATACACCATGGAATACTACGCACCCATAAAAAAGGATGAGTTCGTATCCTTTGCAGGAAAGTTGACGAAGATGGAAACCATCATTCTCAGCAAACAAACACAGGAACAGAAAACCAAATACTGCATGTTCTTACTTATAACTGAGAGTTGAACAATGAGAACACATGTACACAGGGAGGGGAACATCACAGACTGGGGCCTGTCAGTGGGTTGGGGGTTAGGGAAAAGATAGCATTAGGAGAAATACCTAATGTAGATGATAGGTTGATGGGTGCAGCAAACCACCATGGCACGTGTATATCTATGTAACAAACCCGGACGTTCCACACATGCAAACCAAAATTTAAAGTATAATACTAATAAAACTAAAAGTCTCCTCTCATTGCATCATCAGCTCAAGGGCCAAAATTTCATCATTTATATAAAGTCTAGTTGTGGATGGGGTTCTTGTGATATGATTAATTCAGTACAGTTGCCAGGTAAAATTTTCCTCCATCTGAGGAACTATAAAGCTAAAGAGCAATAAAGCTACTTGCTTCAAACTGCATCAACGTACAAAAGTAGGGAGGCATAATACAACAATTCTACACATTTCTTTTTAATACGTGGGAAAATGAGAGAGGTTCAGAGAAATTACTCACCCACAAATGTACTGAAATCCAGCTTGGAAAATGTTGGTAGTTCCTTGATTTCAAATACTTACTCTTAGTTATATAAGGTATCAAGAACTAAGAATAATTTTCTATGGCTCCGAATTCTGACTCCTAGGTTCTTGGTTCTGCTCTCTGAGTCACCCTTCCTTTTTAATGAAAGATAGCATGAAGTAGAGTCATTTTATCAGTTATCAGTTTTCTTCCTGCACAATTTTAGGGAGTCCAGTAGCCCCCTTTTATTTTATATTCTTACTATCCATTTCAGTCCAAGTTGGTGTTTTTTCTCTTAATAATTTTTTAAAAGAACTTTATAGTTTCTCGTGTATTTCAATACAGTCCATTTCATTAGACCAAAGCCATACTCACAGATCTTTAAAAATCATCCTTTCTCTATTTTTGGCTCCTGCTGAGATGGGTGAGGGACAATGCCTTCAAGCTTCATAGAGTTTCTGTGGTTTGTTTCATAGGATCTGTGAGGTACAATATTAATTTCTTGTGTGTGTCCTTTGCATGACCGAATACTAATCTTTTGCTTTTTATGAGGCTGGAGTTGAAGGTGGTAGAAACACAGTCTCCACATTTTCTTTAGAGCACACTTTCCTTACAGTGAATCTTATTTGTTTATTTCTTGCATATAAAAAAGCAGAGGATTTTCAAAAGCATCCAGTCCTCATTTCTTTTTATTTAACATTTCTTACTTCAGTTTCTCTCTCTCCTTTCACATTTTTTCTAAAAGCAGCAAGAAAAATAGTGAGCATCTACAATATTTTCTATAGCTATACTACCAATTTTTCCTTACCTATACTACCAAGTTTATCACTTACATGTTCTGCTTTCCATACACCTTCAGGAGACAAATTCAGTAAGTATTCTACCACTCCATGACAAAGATCTGTGTAACTCAGCCAGTCACCATGGTGGTTCGCACCTGTAATACCAGCACTTTGGGAGGCTAAGGCAGGAGGATCACTTGAATCGAGGTGTTTAAGACCAGTCTGGGGAACAAAGTAAGACCCTGTTTTTACAAAATGAAAAATTAGCTGTGGCTGGTAATACACACCTATAATACCAGCTACTCAGAAGGCTGAGGCGGAAGGATCACTTGAGATTAGGAGGTTGAGGCTGCAGTGAATTATGATCATACCACTACACTCCAGCCTGGGTGACAGAGTGAAACCCTGTTCAAAAGAAAAATATTTTTTTAATCTCTAGCTCTAGTTTTCAATAGGTTCCTCACTTCCTTCTTAACCATTACCAACAGCATCCTAGCATCTCATCTGCATTTCTACTAATAATCTGTTTAAGGCAATTTAGGCTTTCTCTACTAGTCTTCTCAAAATTCTTTCAGTCTTCACCCGCTTTCTGGTTCTAACATCACTCCCATATTTAGAGACGTTTTTTACAGAAGTATCGTACATTAGAGTACCAATATTTGAAAGCCATAGTTTTTTATTGCAGTGTAAAATTTACCACAAACTTAGCACCTTAGACAAACACAGATTTATTTTCTTACAGTTTCTGTAAGTGAGCAGTGAAAGGCATAATTAATTAAGTTATTGGCTTCAGGGTTTCACCAGGCTGCAATAAAAGTGACAGCTGGAATGCACTCTTAACTGAAGGACTGAGCAAAGAAGAGTTAACTTCGAAGCTCACTCAGGTTGTTCACCAAAGTTACTTTTTTAAGTTCTAGGACTGAGAGCTTTGGTTTTTTGACTGGCTGTTGACCACGGGCCAACCTCAGCGTTTAATGGTCATCACAATTCTCTCCAACATAATCATCTAGAATTCAAAACTCGGCTGCTTGCTTCTTAAAGGACAGAAGGAGAAGGAGGAGGAGACCCTTCTAGTAAGACGGAGTCATATAGGACCTAATGGAGTGATATTCTATCACCTTTGTCATATTCTATAGTGTAGAAACAAGGCACAGGACCCACCCACACTTAAGAGGAGGGTACCACACAAAGATATAAACACCAGGAGGAGTCTCATGGCGCTAAACAGACCTAGTATAGAATCTATCAGCCAAACAGATCTAATATAACACATATATTATCAATACTATAGACTGTGTTGTGTTACTAAAGAAATAGGTTTGTGTACTTTAACAAACTTGCTGTTCTCAGATAGACAGTAATACGTTAAAGTATCCCAATATACTGAATTTGTGTCTATAATAATTTTATTATATGTTCTGCAGGTTTTTCTTAGTATTTTAATACTTTTCTATTACATGTATGTGGGTTCATAAGAGCTGTATCTCTTATACATAATAAATTTGATGAATATTCTCTTTATATCATTTAACACTTTTGCTGCTGAAATCATATTTAACTAATATTAGTGACAGAAATCCTTTTTTTTTCCTCCTTCCCTTTATTTCTTTCTTTTCTAGAAAACAATAGCGGGTTCTCAAACCTACTAGGTCTTGTAGTAAATACAAGCATATGAAATTTAAAAATCTTTGTTAGAAATTTCTTAAATGGATCTCTGGATTAGAACAATTATGGCATAAAGAGTAAAAAGTGCAATGTTCTTTGAACTGGCTGCACCATGGACTACACCATGGTGACCCTTGTGAAAGCTTCAACAATAAAAAATATAAATTAACATTATCAAAGTAGAAATTAACAATTCATCTCTTGGTTTGATATATTATGATACTTTCTCAATATGTAACATCCTTCCATTCCTTATTAACTATCCATAGTTATAGTAAAGTGGTATTTTAATCTTGAATCAGCACTGTTTGGTTGCAAGGAACAGAAAGCTACTTAATTTTATGGAAATAAAATGGGAATGCAATAATAATTCTGGCTGACTCATGGAGCTGCAGGATAATAATGCAGCTGGATCATGAAAATGAATGGAAACGTGAACTACAAAAACATCAGGGATTCAATCAGGGATGTTATTCCTTCTTGGTGTCATTATGAGCATATGTTTATTTCATTTCATTGGCTGTTAGTTTACTCTATGCCCTGCTTCCCATGGCAGAATATGAACACTAAAAAGCAACTTAATTTTTTAGATCAAAGCATATGGAAGGACTTAAATTTTACTCAGATAAATCTCAAATTTCCAAAGAAGAGAATCTGGTAAGCCTCCTCCACTTTTAATGAAATCGATTGAGATTAAAATTTTGGTCAATGTTTACAATTCATTTGCATTAAAATCATATATTTAATCAACTTCTTGGAATATGCACATTATTAATCAGCTTTTTCTAAAACTATTTTGGTAGCTGCATATTCTTATATTGTTCCAAATATAATTGAAAATTATCCTTTTTATCTCTTTTTTATTGAAGATACCTTGTCAAGAGTTTTTTTGGACTGAGAAAGAGAAACGCAGCCTCTGACCTACAGGAGCTGGCCACGTTTTAACAGCTAGTCCTCGGTATTGACATAAGCTGGTATGACACTCATGAGACCGTAAACTGATCTTGGTGTTCTTCTGTTGAACATAACTGATTTCTCAAAAATCAACATTAGACAATGTTACTCTGTAATCCTCATAGATGAAGACAAAAACAAGGCAATTCCTTAATCATGTCTGAACACAGAAAAACATGAACATTAAGACTAAAAATGATTAAATATACCTTTATGAATATGAGTATGACTGCTACTTCTTGAGCAATTACAAGTTTAGCTTTGCCTTGTCTGTTCTTTCGACAGATAAAAGTTGTCAAAATGAACAATTAAAGAATCACTTCAACTTTCTGATAACACTCAATGTAGAGGAAAGGTCTACTTTAAATTCCTTTTCTCCACAGAAGATCATCTATGGCAAGTCTAAATCATTATATAAGCCTCTTACAACATCCATGACCGAGATGCCCCATCATTAGCACTTTCCCTTGATGCAACCATTAACAGTAAATAGAACAGTTACAGGTGTGTTTCTGGTGGTCTTTTGCTGAAAGGCATTTACAGAACCAACTCCTTAAAAAATATTCATTTTAATACAAAGTTCATGATATGTCAGAAGAGACAGATTGTGCATTAGATTAGAATTAAAATCACCAGGCCAAGCACAGTGGTTCATACCTGTCATCACAGCACATCAGGAGGCCAAAGCAGGTGAATTGCTTGAGCCTAGGAGTTTGTAACCAAGTTTGCAACATGGTGATACACCACCTGTTCAGAAAGTACAAAAATTAACCAGGCATTTTGGTATACACACATAGTCCCAGCTACTCAGGAGGCTGAGGTGGGAGGCTCACTTGAGCTCAGGAGGTTGAGGCTGCAGTGAGCCATGGATGTACCACTGCACTCCAGCCTTGTTCCAACAGAACAAGACCCCATCTCAAAAAGAAAAAAAAAAGATCCTCCCATTGTATATTAGTATTTGAGTTTCCTTTGTTTCTTTTCCTTTCCTTTTCCTTTTTTCTTTATTTGTTCTCCTTTGTCCCTTCTTTATCCCTTCCTCCCTCCTTATTCCCTTCCTCCCATATGCCTTTCCTTCCTCCTTTCCTTCCTTTTGGCTTTTTTTTTTGAGGATGCCACACATGAGGGAAACACTTATTTTCTTGTATTAATTTTATTGAGAGGCATGATACGTAAAAAATAAACTACATTCATTTAAATTGTACAATTTAAAGAGTTTGACAGATGCATACATAAATACAACTACCACTGCAATGACGATGCAGAACACTTCCAAAACCACAAAATATTTTTCATGCCACTTTCAGTTTGTAATTTACCTGCATCTAGTCCCAGTTGACAACCAATCTGCTTTCTGTTGCTAGATGTTACTTGTGTATTTTCTTACATTAAATATGTCTTTAATCATTTGTGCCTTGATCTCTTCATTTATCATAATTTTGAGATTCATTCATGCTGGTGTGCTTTCGTAAAGAGACTGTATAATTTTATATTCTCTTAAGCAGTATATGGGAGTTCCAGTTCCTACCAATTCTCACCAACAACTTGATATTATCAACCTTTATAATTTTAGCTATTATAATAGATATGTAATTGAATTTCATTGTAGTTTTAGTTTACATTTCTCTGCTGATGAATGTTGAACATCTATTCATGTGCTAATAATATTATTTTATCTTAATTTTTTACGTGTTTGTTCAAATTTTTGCTACTTCTTTAGTTTTGTCTTTTTATTATTGAGGCATAAAAATTAGATGAATTTTATGGTCACAAATACTTTGCCAGATACTAGCATCATGAATAATTTTCTTCATTCTGTCAATTGCCTACTCATTATTTCACTTTGTCTTTTGAAGAGAAAATAGTTTTAATTTGATAAAGTCAAGCTTCATTTTTTGTTTTTGTTTTATAATATCTACAAAATATTGATGAGATTATTATTGCAAATATATTTTCAGATTGGGCATAGTGGCTCACAGCTATAATTCCACCACTTTAGGAGGCCAAGGCTGGCAGATTGCTCAATCTCAGGCATCGGAGACCAGCCTAGGCAACATGGAAAAACCTAGTCTCTACAGAAAATACAAAAATTAACTGAGCATGGTGGCATGCGCCTGTAGTCCATTACCTAAAAGGCTGAGAATTGCTTGAGCCTTGGAGGTTGAAGCTGCAGTGAGCAATGATCACACCATGACAGAGCAAGACCCGGTCTCAAATATATGTATCTCTATATATATTTGATATTTATGTATTTATATATATTTCTTCTTAGTAGAGAAATTTGTTGGTATACAATTATCTACATTTTCCTTTCAAGGTCTTTAGGATTCAATAACCCCTCTTTTACTTCAGATATTAGCAGTTTGTGTTCTTCTCTCTCTTACAATTAGTCTGTGTTTTTGTCAATTTCTTGATATTTTTCAAATAACCAACTTTTTGTATTATAAAAATAAAATATTAGAAATAACTCAAATATTCTTCAACAATAAAATAGGATAGATAATTTAAGTGTATTGTATTTATTCAGTGGAAAACTGATTAGCAATAAAAGTAAAGAAATTACTGCCATGCAGAACAATATGCAAAATTTCTGCAAATTCTTACAAATTTGAGTGCCTCTATATTTCAATTTATCTACACACTAAAAAACCTCAGTAAGCAAAAGTAGCGAAGGCATTTGTGTTCTAAGGTCTACATTACAATGTAATTAGATACAAATAAATGATAAACACAATAAACATGTATTATAATAAATTGGAAGGTGGTTAGTGCTAAGGAAAAAAAATATATAATAAATGTAAAGGATCAACAGTGCAGTTCATAGGTGACAATTTACAATAAGGTAATTAGGGAAGAACTCATAGAGAAGGGAACATTAACACAATGACTTAAAAGAGGTGAAGGATTTCGTCTGTTAAGTATCTAAAGAAAATGAGGTTCAGGACAGATGTGGTGGCTAATGCCTGTAATCCCAGCATATTTGGAGCCTAGACAGGAGGATCATTTGAGGTCAGGAGTTTGAGACCAGCCTGGCCAACATAGTGAAACCCTGCCTTTACTAAAAATATAAAAATTAGCTTGGTGTGATGGGAGGCACCCATAATCCCAGCTACTCAGGAGGCTGAGGCAGGAGAATTGCTTGAACCCAAGAGGCAGAGGTTGCAGTGAGCCGAAATTATGCCACTGCACTCCAGTCTGGACAACAGAGTGAGACTTTGTCTCAAAAAAATAAAGAAAGAAGAAAACAGATTTAGACAGAGGAAACAGACAGTGCAGAGGACCTATGGTGGGAGAAATCAGTAGAAGACCAGTTTGTGGTGAAAAATGAGCAACAGAGACTTATAGAAAATCAGATATAGATGGTATAAATCAATGGATAGGTAGATAGATAAATAGTTAGATAGTTGACAGATGATAGATATAAATTGATAGAAACAGATAGCTATAGATAGTCAATAGTATTCAGTTACATTATTTATGGTTTATTTTTTGTCTTCTGCATATTTGTTAAAAACATACATTCACAAATCATATAATCCAAGTCAACATATCAAAAGTATAACAACAGTAGTTTATGAAAGTTGCAACACATTTCACTGAAAGTCAGAAGATGAGGGTGGCAAAGTCAGGTGAGAATTTGTAGATAAGAAAGACATATGATCATTGCTTTGACAAATAGTCTTTTAACTGGGGAATAAAAATAAATTAAAAGAGAAAGTGGCTGAGGCAACAAGGGTGTGAAAAATGGACAAGTGCAGGACACGATAGCCAGCCAGTTTGTAACTAATCATGACTAGAGCCAAGCTGGTTGGAAGAAAAACATACAAAAAAAGGTTTATCTGTTTTTTGTTTTTAGAGACAGGGTCTCACAATGTTGCTCAGTCTGGTGGCACATAGACTGAAGCAATCTTCCCATGTTGGCCTCTAAAATTGGTGGGATTACAGACATGAACCATCATGTGTGACCAAAAGAAAGCTTTAAAAGTTATAAAATGCATTGTACGTGATAATTATTTTATATTATTATCTCAGCAACCATAAGGTATAGGAAGCATTATAATATTCTGTATTAATCCATTCTCACACTGATATAAAGACATACCTAAGAGTGGAAAATTTATAAAGAAAGGAGGTTTTGCTGATTCATGATTCTGTGGGCTATACAGGCTTCTGCTTCTAGTGAAGCCTCAGGAAACTTAGCGAACATAGCAAAAGGGAAGCAGGCACATTGTAACATGGCTGGCAGGAGAGAGGGCAGATAGAAGGTGCTATGCACTTTGAAACAACCAGCTCTCCTCATTAGAACTCTATCACCACAAAAACAGCAAGTGGAAAATATGCCACTGTGACTCAATCACCCCCCAACTGGCCCTTCCTCCAACACTGGGAATTGCAATTCAACACAACATTTGGGTAAGGAAACAGCCAAACCATATTCTACCCTGTCCCCTCCCAAATCTCAAGTTCTTCCCACATTTCTTCCCTATTATGGCACATCTTTCTCATTGTGTTAACTATTAAAATACATTAATGCCTTCTCAACAGTTCCCCAAAGTCTTAACTCATTTCATCATTAATTCAAAACTCTCAGTCCAAAGTAAAAGTCTGAGACAAGCCAAGTCCCTTCCACCAATAAGCCTGTAAAATCAAAACGAAGTTACTTCCAATATACAATGGAGGTATAGGCATTGGGTAAATACTGCTCTTCCAAAAAGGAGAAATTGATCAATACAAAGAGGCTACAGGCCCCTTGCAAGTCTAAAACAAAACAGGGCAGTACTTCACTCTTAAAGTTCCAAAATAATTTCCTTTGACTTCATGTCTCACATCTAGGCCATATCAATGCAAGATATAGGCTCCCAATGTCTTGGACAGCTCTTCCTCTGTGTTTCTGCAGGTTACAGCCACAGTAGATGCCTTCACAAACTTTCCTTGAGTACCTAAGGCTTTTTCAGGCACATGGTGCAAGCTATCTGTGGATCTACCATTCTGGGGATTTTAAGATGGTGGCCCTCTCCTCACAGCTTCACTAGGCAGTGCTCCAGTAGGGACTCTGTGTGGGAGTGCTAATCCCACTTTTCCCTTCCATACTACCCTAGTAGACGTTCTGCATGAGGGCTCTAGCCTTGAAGCAGACTTCTACCTGTGCATCCTGGCATTTCCATACATCCTTCAAAATTTAGGCAGAGGTTCCCAAGCCTAAATTATTTTTTTCTGCACACGTGGAGGCTTAACTCACATGGAAGCCACCAAGGCCTGGGGCTTTCACTTTCTGAAGCAATGGACCAGGCCGTAATTTGGCCCATTTTAGCTATGTCTAGAGCTGGAGCAGCTAGGACACAAGGCATAATGTCCCAAGATGGCACAGAGCAGCGGGTCCCTAGACTTGACTCATGAAAATCATTTTTACCTCCTAGGCCTCCAGGCCTGTAATGAGAGGAGCTGTTGCAAAGCCATTCTGAAATGGTTTGGAGGCATTTTCCCCATTGTGTTGGCTATTAACATTTGGCTTTTCTTTACTTATGCAAATTTCTGCAGAAGACATAAATTTCTCCCCAGGGGAAAAAAAAATGAGTTTTTCTTTTCTGAAAAAAACTCATAGTAAAGTTGCAAATTTTTCAAACTTTTATGCTCTCTTTTCCTTTTAAATATAAGTTCTAGTTTCAAATAATCTCTTTGCTCACACATATGCTGTTAGAAGCAGCCGGGCCACATTTTGAAAGCTTGCTGCTTAAAAATTTCTTCTGCCAGATACTCTAAATCATCTTTGTCATGTTCAAATTTCCTCAGATCTCTAGGACAAGGGCACAACACCACCAGTCTCTTTACTAAAGCATAGCAAGAGTCATCTTTACTCCAATTCTCAATAAATTCCTGATGTCCATCTGAGATCATATCAGCCTGTATTTCATTGTTCCTATCACTATCAGCATTTTGGCAACAACCATTCAACAAGTCTCTATTAACTTCCAAACTTTCTCTCATACTTCTATTTTCTTCTGAGCCTTCCAAACTGTTCCAAACTCTGCCCACTACCAAGTTCCAAAGTCACTTCTACATTTTCAAGTATCTTTATATCAATGCCTCACTTCTCTGGTATGAGTTTTCTGAATTAGTTCATTCCACGGTCATATAAAGGCATACCTGAGATTAGGTAATTTATAAAGAAAAGAAGATCAATTAACTTATAGTTCTATGGTCTGTACAGGCCTCTGCTCCTTGGGAGGCCTCAAAAAACTTATAATTATGTTGGAAGGTAAGGGGAAGAAGGCACATCTTCACATGGCTGGCAGGAGTAAGGGGGAGGTGGTACACTGTTTCAAACAACCAGGTTGAATGAGAACTTTGTCATGAGAACAGTAAGGGAAAAGTCCATCCCCATGATTCAATCACCTCCCACCAGGGACATCCTTCAACAGTGAGAATTACAATTCAACATGAGATGTGAGTGGGGACAGACAGCCAAACCATATCATCTAATATGAAAATGAGGTTATACAGAGTTATATAAGATGGGTAATATGAGAATTTCTCCTCATCTGCTTATATCTACAGAGATTGCTAGTTCACTGATAGGGATTTCCTTTCTTATGTAGGGTAGCTTAAGCTCACATTAAATTCCCAATTTTAAGCAATATTAGTGCTATCACATCTCATTATTATTGGAGAAATTGAGGTGTAATAATAAATAATTTTATGGCTATTTTAATGTCTGTCTCAAAGTAAACAATTAACTAACATATCCTTTATGTTTATATATTTATACTTTTACTTGCACATACCATCTACATGAAATCTAGTGGTTTTAAAATTAGATTATGTTAGATACTAGGAAAATTTACATTTCCATGTCACTATTGTCTCATGAAGTCAATAGCATGAGCTAGCAATTAGAAATTACTCAACTAAAAGGGCATGATATGTGCATATTGTTCTGTCCATTACAAAAATAAAATAAACTAGCAGCAAACTGAGGCATTATTTTACAGAGATTCTGAAAACATCAGATTGCATCTATAACAACGACCCAAGAAATTCCCTATGGAAAAATTATGTCAGCTAGTTATTAAAAAGTGATGCACACCTTTTGTAACTATTAGGTAAAATATTCCAAGTTTAAAAATAAAATTTAGACCTATGTGACTGTGTACACAAAAAAGTTTGTAAATCTTGCTTAGAAATAGCAGCAAAGATAAAGTTTGACATTTCAATATATCATTCCCAGTTTTTGAGGTCAAACACAAATCTGCACTTAGAGATGAATTGTTCACAGGTTGCCAATTTTAAAAGATAAGTCAGGTCAACTTGGCTGTATCAGCAAATTTGATAAAGTCCAATAAACCTTGAAGAGGCAACTCACAACTTTCTGTCAGTGTACTCATACAGAATCTAAATTCTAGGGATTTTGAAGTTGAGGCTTCCCTAATTACAATTGTAAGGAGTGTTGGTATAAAGCAAAACCCATTCTTCAGATCTACAAGGCACTTCTCTATGTTGGGTGTTTTAGGAACATAAGATCCAACTGAAAGAGCAGAAAAGGCCTACTGCAAAATTGCACAGACTATATTTATACACACACACACACAGGCAACAACTTTATTGTATATATTATATGTATATACACATACATATGTACACACATACATATCTATACATATATGTATATGTACACACATACATGCATTCTAATTAACTCATTTTTATTGCTTTATGCTCAACTTGTTTTTCTCATATGGATATCAAACCTCATTTTATTAAGATAATTTAAATTCTAAACTTGTCTATTAAGTTTTAGATAATTTGTTTGTTGTCATTATCAGGATATTTTTAAACTCAAATTATATTGACTTAAGTCTCAGAAATTACAAGACACAAATAAGTTTTGACATTGAATCCTTGGACAATGATTTATAGAACAGTATTATTCTACATATATCATATTGCTGGGGAATAAAACTGAGAATTAAGAATATGGAGAATATCTAAAGAAATAATTTTACTGCTTCAATATTGCATCTTATCCTGTCACTGACAATAGAAAATATTACCGTGAAAGGTACAATATACAGAGTTTCAGCACTCTGACTCTTATGTGCTTACAAGACAATGAACATTTCATAAAATATTCTTCCTGCTACTTTCCACATTCATGACTTATTTAATACAAATACCCCGTGTTGTTCATAAAGGGCCCATAAGTATCATTTCATTTTTCTTTGCAGAATCACATTATTGCTTCAATGCATATATCTATATGTGGTGACTAAAATTCTTGCTCTTCAATCTGTGTTTCTTTTTCCCACACACCATATTTATTGAATGGATCAAGGGAACGATCCTTCAAACAAAAATGGGATTGGCCAGTCACAATTAGGTCATTAATACATCAGTAAAGTTACTGTTCTTCAAAAACAAAATGAGAAAATAAATCCTCAAAGAGATTTACATTAATGTAGATCTGCTAATGAACAACTGTGGTATAATTTTTCAAAACCTGTGTGACTTTGTCACTTAATAAAATTTACATAATATTTTAAGGTCCACATTTTTGTAATTATCATAGAAATCAATTATGGTAGCAAATGTCTTTCTAACTATTGACAGCTTCTAATATTTTTCTCTCAGTTTTAATAAAATATTAACACTTTTTTCAGGGAATGAAAATAAGCATTATAATATATTAAGTAGGTTATCTACTGTAATTGGAGCAGTATCAAACTTCATTACTAAAGCATTAAGCTGATCCAATATCTTTTCCACTGATTGCAAAGGAACATTTATTTATAAAATAACTGAATAAAATGTAATCCAAAAATCATAAATTTCAGTAAATCTTGGGGAAACAAATTTTGAGGGGACCAAAATTACATAGAAATATAATTTTGTAGTTGCCTA
The DNA here is from genome assembly GCA_963574635.1 of Cheracebus regulus. Classification (NCBI taxonomy): domain Eukaryota; kingdom Metazoa; phylum Chordata; class Mammalia; order Primates; family Pitheciidae; genus Cheracebus; species Cheracebus regulus. Next base: position 53,111 of record CAUYQU010005854.1, read on the forward strand.
CACAAACAGAGTTTTGTAAAAATATTAAAGGGTATTTTGTCCCCAAAGTTATAAAATCATGTTCACTATATAATAAAAAGAGCATTAAAGTAAATAGGTAGTTAGAATATCCATAGCCTATCTTCCATAATTATAGGTAAACGGTTGTATTCAATAAACTTTTGATATTGAAGACATTTTCATGTGACTGTTTAGCACATATTTTTGAATTGTAGGTGTTGAGATGGTTGATTTTATGTGTCCAATTGGTTAAGATACTGTGCTGAATTTTTTGATCAAACACTAGTCCAGACATTGCAGTAAAGATATTTTGTAGATGTTATTAGTGTACAATTGGTTGACTTTGAGTAAAAAAGTTTACCATCAGAAATGTGGCTGGGTCTCAGGTGACCTGCCTAAAGAACAAATATGAAGTTTTCTTGAAAAGGGAATTCTGCCACAAGACAGTAACAGCATCTTTGCCTCAGTTTCCAGCCTAAACTTACAGATTTAATATTCCACTCTACAACTTCAAATTTTACCTGTTTCTAGCAGTTGGCCTGTACTGTGGACTTTAGACACACATCCTATAAATACATGAGTTCATTCCTTAAAATCTCATTCTCTCCCCTTTTGGTTATGTTTATCTAGAGAACCCTGACTATTACAGATTCTTGGAGAGCGTGGTTCTAGAAAAATCAAATCTTAATGATTAGTTTTTGGAATTGTTTCAAAGTTTCTGAAATTGGTTTTCTAATCTAGTTATATTTAAAGGCACTAATGACTCTATTTTCAGTAGTAAAGAGGACACTTATAGTCTGTGATGTGGTCTGGCAAGGGAGGTACACAAAATATCACCAATGCAGATTGCTAATAAAATATTTTTAAGACTCTGAGAGACCATAATACCTTAGAATACATTTGTCAAATTAGTGAATATAATGACAATGGCTGGTTTCTGCTAATTACACTAGACTAATTGGGGAAAGAAAAAAGATAATCTCATTGCTTGAAATTCCCAGCACAAGTGCTGCATAAATAACCAGGAAGTCTCTATGTATGCCCTGAAAGAAATCCTCCCATAGCTGCAGAGCTGAGATTGCTGATAACCAAACCCAGAGTCTCATCCTGCAAGTGGCTGAATTAAAATACAAAATGAATTTGCAGCCTCAGAGGGTGTGGGTGTCTAATGCTAAAGTGAAGACATTACTTAGAATGGAAGGAAATCTTGAGAATTAGAATGAAGACATTACAAAAATTCTGATAAAAATGGGGCCATTGAGCTCCTCAATTCTGATGAGTCTGCTTTTCCAGTAGAAGCAGTGCTTCCCCCATACAAAATTGCTCCTGTTTTGCCCGAGGAAGTGCCAGCTTACCCGGAGGCAGTTACCTTGTAAAACACTGCTGGGTCTTCTCAGTACCTGCTGCCACCACCCATCTTTGCTCCTAGTCTTCTAAATAAAGTCAAGTCTCTATAGGTTCCAAAATGTGAGATACAAACTGTGACCCATAAGAAGATGCACCGCATTCTAGAATAACTGTGATGTTTTCAATTTATATAGCCAGAGATATGGAGAATATTTGTAGAAATCGATATTAAGAGTGTGGAAAAATGGTGAAAGAAACAATGTTGGATTAGGATAAATGTATTGGTATTGGTCTGTTAAGCAGAGATTATGGATTAAATGTTGCAGCTCAGGGAGTTAGAAAGGCTCTAATAGTCTGACTGGTTAGCTGGCTGAAACATGCAACAAAGGTGTCTTGTATTAAGTGATGCCAGAACTGCTTTGACACACTGTAGAAGAAAGCATATAAAGGTTAAGGAGACTAAAATGTTAGAGTGGATTTACCATGTAAAACCTGCTCACCCTCCCAGAGTACACACTTTTTACCAGGACTATGAGTAATAAATTTATGAGGGGAGCTCCAGCATCCTTGAAGAGCTGGAAGATTGCTCTTCTCTGTAGGTTAGGAATTACAGAAATAATGGCCACAACTGAGCTGGGATCCTTAAGTGTAATGGGGATATGAATTGCAAGGTGGCCAGCATCAAGTGACAGCACTTAATTGCCAAAGACAAGATGGGCATGGTTACCATAACAGAAAGAAGAGTCAGAGCAGTAATCAGAATAGTCTGACTTGTGGAGATCTATGGCATTGGCTAATTGATCATGGTGTCCCTGGAAATCAAATAGAAGGGCAGTATATAATCTTACTTGTTGTTTTAAAAATAAATTTATAGGCTGCATGTGTAATTCTGTGACATGCATAGATTGCATGGTGATATAGTCAAAGTGGTATAGTACCGGAACAAAAGTCTAACTTGAATCATCAGTGTAGAGAGCCATGGCCTCATAAACTGGAGCCAATTAACAGATCGAGAACCTCATGAATGAAGGGGAGGCTGGGCCCCTTTGAGGAGGGGCACCACTATACTGCCAAAAATGTTTACTATTAACCTTTCTCTTAGCCTTCTCCACCTTACTTTTACCAGGGTAGTGTATACTGAAAACAAGGGAAGAATCAGATTTCAAAGACATGACTGAACACGATCTGATCTGACACCAATTATAAGACATTCAAAACATCACTGTGACCAGATGATATTTGGCCAAAACATCATGAAAGTCAGGTGCTTTATCTTAGGCTCATCTCACAGTGAGTACAGTGAGTACCCACCCCTATTCTATGGTGATTTCCCCAGTTCCAGAATGCATAATTGGAATAAACACAATTAACAACTGGCAGAATCTCCACATCAGTTTCCTGACCTGTGAAGTGATGGTTGTTATGGTGAGAAATGCCAAGAGGAAGCCACTACAACTTTCTATACCTATAAAAATAGTGAGCCAAAAGCGGTCCCATCTTCCTGGGAGGATGATTCCAGAGATTAGTGACAACATCTTAAACTGAAAGGATGCAGGGGTGGTTATTCCAACCATATTCCCATTTGGCCTGCACAGAAAACAGATGGATCTTGGAGGATGAGCGTGTATAACTATAAACTTACCCAGTTGGTGATTCCAATTGCAGCTGCTATTCCAGATGTGATTTCCTTGCTTGAGCAAATTAACACACCCCCTGGCACCTGGTATATAGCTATCGATCTGGTGAATTTCTTTTTCTGTCCATACTGTTAGTTAAGACCACAAGAAGTAGTTTGCTTTTGGCTGGCAAATCCAGCAATGTTTCTTCACTGTCGTACATTAGAGATATATCAACTCTCCAGGCCTCTGTCATAATTTGGTTCTCAGAGACTTTGATCACCTTTCTCTTCCACAAGATATCACACTGGTCCATTACATCGGTGACATTATGCTGATTGGTCTTAGTGAGCAAGAAGGTCCTAGTGAGCAACTACTCTAGTCTTATTGGTAACATATTTGCATGTTGAGAATGGGAAATATATCTGACAAAATTTAAGGTCTTCCACATCAGTAGAATTTCTAGTTTTCCATTGGTTAGAGGCATAATGAGTTATCCCTTCTAAGGTGAAGGATAAATTGTTTCATCTGTCTTCTCCTACAACCAAAAAAAAAGGCATAAAGCCTCGTAGACCTCTTTTGATTTCAGAGGCAATGTATTCTTCATTTGGTTATGTTAGTATGGCCCATTTACCAAGTGACCCAACAAACAGCTAGTTTTGAATGGCACCCAGTACAAGAGAAGGCTCTGTATCAAGTTCAAACTGCTGTGCAAGCTGCTATGAAACTTTGATTATATGATTCAGCAGATCCAATGATGCTTGAAGTGCCATTGGCAAATAGTTACTCTATTTGGAAGCTTTGGCAGGTTTCTGTAGGTGAATCAAAAAGCAATCTTTAGGATTTTGAAGCAAAGCTCTCCCTTCCTCTGCAGATAACTTTTCTTCCTTTGAAAAACAGCTTTTTTTTTCTTTTTTGCCTTACTATTGGGCCTTAGACTGATTGCTTAGCCATGGATCACCAAGTTACCATGGGACCTGAGCTCCCATCACAGTCTGGGTGTTATCTGACCTGCCACGTGATAAGTTGGACATATGTAGCAGCATAGCATCATCACATGGAAGTGTTACATACAAATGTAGGCTTCAATAGGTCCCAAAGGCACAACAAGTAAGTTACATGAGAAAGTAGTAACCCAAATGTCTAAGTTTCCCATGTATATTATCTTCTCTCCCAGTCTGCACCTGTGGCCTCGTGGGGAGTTTTCTACAATCACTTGACTGAAGTAGGAAACACTTGGAACTGATTTACAGATTGTTCTAAACAATACACAGGCACTATTCAAAGTGGACAACTGTAGCAGTACACCCCCTTTTGAGAGACACAGGGAAGGGAAATCCTACCAGATGGCAGAACTTGAAGAGTACATTGATATGTATACTCTATTTGAAGTGAGAAATGGCCAGATGTGCAATTATATACCAATTCTGTAATTACCTGACAGGTTCATTTTTCCTGCTGTCCAGTAAAGCTAATGTACTGAGCATAGAAGATTTTTGCAATAGAGAAAGTTTATTAAATGCAGACCTGGCTAAGCAAAAGACCAGTGCATATTGCTCAAATCAGTCTCCCCCAAAATTCAAAGGATAGGGTTGTTTAAAAACAAAAGTTTGGTGTGTAGGGGGCTAGTTTGGAGAATGCAGATTTGTTGCGTTGGGGATGAAATCATAAAGATGTATCAGAGCTTGTCTTCTTGCACAAGAAGTGAGAGCCACAAGACAAGATGAGTCAGATTACTGGTCTAGGTGGCACCAGCTGCTCCATCAGAATGCAGTGTGTGAAAAATACCTCAAACACCAATCTTAAGTTTTACAATGGTAATGTTATCTATAGGAGCCACCGGGGAGATTAGAAATCTTTGGCCTCTGGCTGCATGACTGCTGAGACATGATGTCTCATCTTGTGGTTAATTTGTTAGTTTTGCAAAGGTGGTCTTGTCCCTAAGCAAGGAGGGAGTTTGTTTGGGGAGGGGCTGTGATCTTCTCTGCTTCAAAGTCAAACTATAAATTCCTTCCGAAGTTAGCTTGGCCTATGTCCAGAAATGAACAAGAGCAGCTCAGAGGTAAGAAGCAAGATGGAGTCAGTGAGGTCAAATGTCTTTCACTCTCATACTGTTTCTATGTCAGATTTTTTTCACTAGTAGTTTTTATAAAAGTGGTTTCAATCTATGCATAGTTGGCAATGTTTGGTTAGATGATTAGAAAATTAGAAGAAAAAAAATTTGAGGAAGAAGTATGTGAATAGGCCTCTCTGAATTGGAAAAACATGTAGATATGTGTGTATTTGTATTTCACTGAAAGTTGAAATTTGAGAGAATTTTAATAACTAAGTGGATCAATAATAGGGTGTCTGTGAGTGTGATTAAGCCTCTGTCCCAACCATCCCTGTAATTAACCAAAGGGTTCATGAGCAAAATGGTGATGGTGGTTGGGCTAAAAGTTAAACATGGGCTCACAAACATGGTCTTTCACCCACCAAGTTTGACTAGACTATAGCCACTGCTGAGTTCCCAGTCTGCTAGCAATAAGAACAACACTCATTCCTAATATAGCACCACTCCCTGTGGTCATAAGCCAGCTACCTGGAAGCATGTTGATTCTGTTATACCAATTTTATAATAGAAAGGGCAGCATTTTGTTCTTACTGGAAGAGAAACCTTGAATATAGATTGGTCTTCAATGCATGCAGTGCTTCTGCCAAAACTCTCATTCATGGACTGACAAAATGCCTCATTTAACATCATTGTTTTCTAATAGCATTGCTTCTGAGAACTCACTTCACAGCAAACAAGGTGCAGCAGTGTGCCTGGAATTCATGGAATTCACTGATCTTACCATGTTCGCCATTATCCTGAAGCAGCCGGCTTGATAGAATGGTGGAAGAGCCTTTTGAAGACGCGGGTACAGTGATACTCAGGTGCCAATACCTTGCAAGGCTGAGGCAATGTTCTCCAGGAGGCCTTAGGCTTTAAAGCAGCATCCAGTATGTGGTGGTGTTGCTCCCATAGCCAGGAATCATAAGTGTAGAAATCAACGGGTGGAAATGGAAAGTGGTAGCACTTCTTATTATTCTTAGTGATTTACCAGCAAAATTTTTGTTTTGTGATCCTGTTACTTTATTCTCTACTGGTCTAGAGGTATTAGTTGCAAAGAGAAAAACGCTCCACCAGAAGACAGCAACAATGATTCCATCGAATTGCCAGTTAAGACTGCCTCTAGTCCACTTTGAATTTCCCATGCCCCTGAAACAACAGAATGTAAAAAAAAAGAAGTTACCATAATGTCTAGGGTAATTGATTCTTATTACCAAGACAAAACTGGGCTGCTATGACATTGAGTAAACAAGAGTATGTCTGGAATTCCAGGGATTCCTTTGGCTGTATCTTAACAACGTCAATGGAAAATAACCCAATTTAACCAGGACTACTAATGGTCCAGATGCTTCAGAAATGAAAGTTGAGTCACCCTACTAGATAAAGAAGCATAACCAACTGAGGTGCTTACTAGGATCAAAAAAATATACAGAGTGAGTAATGGAAGACTATAGTTATAAACAAAAGTTATGACTACATTACCATTTGCAGAAACAACTATTATGAGTATTTTACCTTATTTTACTATGATGTTTATGAGTGTGTGTATATAAATATATATATATATATTTGTATATGTATGTGTGTGCACGTGTATGTATCTTTGTTATCTTCTCTCTCTTCTCTATTTCTTCCCTCTTCTCTTTATATCCTGTAACTTAGATACTATGATGTAAAATTACAGATACATTAATAATATGATGTGAAGTTAATATATCTTAATAGAAGAAAGAATTTGACCCAGGGCATAAGGCAGAGTGAGAGACCAAGGCAAGTTTTCAATCAGGAGTGGGAGTTTATTACAAAGTTTTAGAGCAGAAACAAAAGGAAGAAAAGTGCACATGAAAGAGCAAGAGCCTCGAGTGATCCAAATGGGCTGTCTGACCTTTGACTTGGGGTTTTCTTATGTTGGCTTCCAGAGTCTTGCACTCCTTCTCCCTTGATTCTTCCCTTGGGGTGGGCTGTCGCATGCGCAGTGGCCTGCTAGCGCCTGGGAGGAGCTGCATGCTCAGTGTATTTCCTGAAGTTGTACACGTGTTCACTTTAGGTGTTTTTCTCTTACCAGTTGAGAGTTCCTAGAGGAAGATCATATACCAGTTAAACCGCTATTTTGCCTCTTAGTGCACATACTTGAGCCCACTCACGAAACTCCTGAGATCTTATTGGGAAGCTGCTGATCACTTGCTTTAGGTTTTTTAATCTATTGGAAGATTGCCTGTTGCTAACATCAATTGCAATTATTTTAGAGGACAATGTCACCTGACATGGAGAGGCCCTCTTTTGCCCTGCTCGTGTCTGACCAACTACCTTCTATAATATTTCCAGTTCTCCTTCTTTGCCTTCCTCTACCTTATTCCACAACTGTTTATTATTTTCCACTAAATGTGGCTGTGTCATAGACTTATGAGATCTGAGTAAAAGGCAGTCTTTCTCCAAAGTGGTAGAAACTGTTTATAAGGACAGTGATTATCTCCATTATCCTGCATAGCTCTTTACTGTTCACTGGCATTAGTCAACTTGGTTTTCTAAAGTGTTTCAAACTCCTCAGAAACTGTTACATAAATAGCACATGGTACTTTAGTTATGTTTTGTTTTTGATAGGTCTTTTGCCCTGTAGGAGATCAGCTTCCACCCAATTTCACCTGCAAAAAGACTTTCATGACCTTTTTCCCTTTTCAGTAGTTTTTACTGTATTTGAGGGCTAAGAAGCCTACACAAAAAATATTAGCACAAATACTATACAACGATAATGTATATAAAGCAAACTAAAACAATAAGTAAACAAACAAAACCTCTTAGAGTTTTGGTTAAACATGAGCCCAGCATAAACCTATGAAGAGAAGGTTAGATCAGCCCATCTCAGGAACTACAAGCTTGATTTTATCATTGGAAGTGAGTCTACGCTGACTTGCTACTTAACTCTGTGGGAATCAATAAGTCCATTCATCTTGTAATTGTTTATTAAAGGGATGAATTAATGGTGCAAATGTCTGTAAGGATCCAATGTTGCAACATGCGTAAATGCAGTTTGTTTATAGCTTTTACTATATACAAAATACTACTATGTGAAAAGTACCAAGGTTTGTTTCATTTCCCATAAAAGTATGGTTTATTTAGGGATCATACCTTTCAAGGCACATACTTAAAATGTCCTATTGTAACCAAGTGAAGTTCGGCTACTCACTGCTCAGAGGTAAGAACAGGAGAAGTGAAGTATACTGAAAGGAAAGCAACTTTATTCAAGTGCTAGCAGCTGGGAAATGGCCAGACTTGTGACTCTGAAATACCCTTTCATATTGTGAGCAGATAGGAGATTTAAGAAGGGAAACCTGTTATGAGAAACATACAGGAGTAGTATAGGATATAGGGTTTGCATATCTTGTTCCAATGAGTTATTGTCCAGCTGGAGTGCAGGCTGGCTCCATCTCAGCAATGGCCAGGTTGTAGACTAACTGCTTTGAAGTAATCTCTAGATGGGCAGGATTCCTCAGCTGGGTCTCTGGGCCTGGTTCATTTCCAGAGTAGTCCCTGGAATGTCTAAGCAAGCAGTTAATTAGATTAGCTGGCACACTGCAAGTAGTGTATGGTGGAAAGGGAGGGAAACCAAAAGTTTTGAAGTGCATTTCAAGACTAAGACAAGAGAGAATTAAAAAAACATAGTGGCCAGTGCCTATAATCCCAGCTACTCAGGAGGCTGAGGCAGGAGAATCACTTGAACCCAGGAGGCAGAGGTTTTAGTGACCTGAGACCATGCCATTGCACTCCAGCCTGGGAGGCAGAGCAAGCCTCTGTCTCAAAAGAAAGGAAAAGAAAAGAAAAAAGGTTTAAAATGCATTTTTAACCTAAGCTAGTCCGTTACACTACCTTTATAGGACAGTCAATTCTCAAGTGGATAAAGATGAGTATGTTTTTAAAAAGGATTCTATATCTCTCTCTCTCTCTCTATCTACATCTATATACTCATATATAATATATATATACCTATATATTTATAAATATTATATATAAATAATATAAATAAATATATATAAATAATATATATAATATATAATATAAATATATATAAATATTATATATAAATAATATAAATATTATATATAATATATATAATATATTATATATCTATAGATAATTATAAATATATATCTATATATGTATAATTATATTATATATCTATATATTATATATATCTACATAAAATATCATCTGTATACCTATATATAGAGAGAAAAATATATATATCTATATATAGGTATATAGATATATATAGATAAAATACCTATATATAGATATATACCTATATATATCTATGTCTATATATACCTATATAGATCTATATGTCTATATAGCTATATAAATATATAGAGAATATATATCTATATTCTCTATAGGCGTATAGAGATATATATAATATCTTTTTGGGGTATATATATATATATATGTATATATATATTTTAAAAATACATTATACATGTTTTAAAAATATATGTGTATATATAATGCAATATGCTTATATCATGTAAGCACAGAATAATACATTTACAACTTAGAAGCTAAAGACTGAAATCAAAATGCAAGAGCAATTCCAAAAAAGGAGCAACTCTTGCATCCTGATTTCAGTCTTGTGCTTCTAAATTGTAAAGATATTATTCCATGCTTAAATGTTATAAGCTCTTCTTAGAAAAAGCCAGCACCACATCATCGTATCTTTTCCTTATCATTACTTCTTAAATGCTGCACCATAATGATATTGAAAAGACATTGTTACTACTAAAAGGTTGTATGCTACTAAGAACATTAAAAGATTACTGAGTAGATATGATTTTTCTTTTCATTACTATGCAGATGTCAACTAGAAAGTTTGATAAACAATGTAATATTCAAATTACATATTTCAACATTTTTTCATAAAATTATGTCATATGCTGTAATAACGTGCTCTTAAAACTTTCAAATATGTCCCTGTCTCTCTTTATAAATATCAGGCCCAAAACAATGGCTTCTGAAACTGTTTCTGAAAACCTGTCAAAATAATAAAAGACAGGAGAACATTAAAAATACATTGGAATAAAAATATCTCTGAAATGAACATATCATTTGTTCTCTAATCATCTATTGCCATTAAATTGTAACATTGGTTGAATTTCAAATATAATATGAGATCTCCTAAATTTAACTGTTATTCTGGGTGATTTTATGAGATGTTGTGTTAGCAAATAATGGGAAAACACTGGCTATAACTCAGAGTAGTATCAACTAGATAACATGATTTGACAACTGAAATTTAAAAGAGAAAGTAGTTACAGTAGTTTTAGATCGGATATTCCCATCAAGCTGTAAATCTGGTAGCAGTGAAGTTAAGTACCAAAGTTGGGAAGAATATACCACCAGGAAACCTGTAGATCAAATTGTGTTGTGTTGAGTAGTTTTAGGATATTTCTCATTTTTGAAAAATAATTTCTTTTTTTAGGTGTTACAGTGTGTTATACACCAAAAAAAAAAAAGCAAGGTTATTTTAACAGTAGTATTACTAAACAACAATTAGAAACCAAATTCTTACTCTTGCACATTTTATCCTGGAGAAAGAAGCAAGATAAGATCTCTAGCTTTGAATAATAGATATTTTACATAGTAAAAATCTTCTCCAAATGAATACCCTTTTAAAAGTTGTGAGATTATTTTATTTAAATCATCAATATTCTGGGCATGGCTTACTTTACCAAGAGAAGATTCATTCTCTGCTGAAGCATAATTACATTATCAGATATTAAGAAGAAGCCATAAACCACAAAATGGAAATCAGCCCTCCAGTGGCCATTTCATACTTTGAAAATGATTGTATTTTAACATTTTTGTTGCCAACCACAGCAGTAACATGGTAGAATGTGAAACCCAAGTTTCAACATCACTCTAACCTGAATAAAATTTAAATATATGAACACTAAATTGAATAATCAATAATAGATTTTTAGTCAGATAACCATCTCTTTGGCAGTAAGTGGCATATAGGCAAATCCATCTAAGCAAACTCCATCTTCATTAGTGTCATGGTATTGCAAGATATTTTGGAAGCAAGAAGATATTTTCATGTTTTCCATTGGTTCATAGTCTTTAGCCTCCATTAAAAATTTGCAGCTCTACTACCACTTTCTCTTCATTGCCCATTCAGATTGGTAAATGGAATTCATTGCAAGCAATGTGATTTTACAGATTAAATTAATGTTATTATAAAAAAGCCTTAAAACTCAAAGATATTTATGAATCATGCTGAGAAAGGACCTGTACTCAGTTATAATGATTAATACAAGTCGCTGAAGGTTTTACAGATGAAATCGCCACAATTTGCATATTTTGAGCCAAAACAGGTAACTGTAATTCTGAAAGAACAACAGAAGAAGCACTGTGCTACTGAGGTATCTGTTGGGGTGAGCTTGCTGTTGGATTGAGCCATGTTTTGCTTTCCAATTTGGTTCATCTGTGCTAGGCAAATTTAAAAGTATTGAAAACTAAGTATATAGGTATTTGATCCTATATATTTTGGTAGGTCACTAAAATATTTCCTAATCCATTTCACCTATTTGCAATGTAATTTGTTTGTTGTTGTTGTTGCTTTTGTTGTTTGTTTGTTTTTGAGATGGAGTCTCACTCTGTCACCCAGGCTGGAGTGCAGTGGCATGATCTCAGCTCACTGCAACCTCCACCTCGGGATTAAAGCAATTCTCCTGCCTCAGCCTCCCTAGTAGCAGGATTACAGGCATGCACCACCACACCTGGCTAATTTTTCTATTTTTAGTAGAGATGGGGTTTCCCCATGTTGGCCAGGCTGGTCTCGAACTCCTGACCTCAGGTAATCCACCCGCCTCAGCCTCCAAAAGTGCTGGGATTATAGGCGTGAGTGCAATGTAATGTTGATGTTTCTACCATTAATAGATGGGATTATTTCTGTATTCTCCTGTCTAAGAACAGACTTCGTGACTTGCTTTGGCAAATAGAGTATGACTTTTCTAATCTTTACCTCAATGTACCAGTGTGCATGAACCTAAGTAAGACAAACTAGGTCGGCCCAGCCAACCCTATGCAGTCATGAAATATCATAAATCACTGTTGTTTAAGCTGCTAAGTTTTGGGAGAAGCTGTTTCACTAGCAAAAACAAACAAAACTATACCAAAACTAAAATGATAATTTTAAAACATAATCAGCTATAACATCAAACTTCCAAAGGTGTTTCTGTTATTTATATGGGAAGTAGAATATTCATGATTCAATATTTCAAACACTTGGAATTTACCATTTGTTAGTAATGAGGACTGGGAAGTACAAAATCTTTTTGAAAGGCAAACCATTATTTTCATTAGAATAAAATGTAAATTGTAGTCAAATCAGTAAAAACGAAAAATAATGACAAAGTAAGCTAATGTTAAATGTTTGTTTGAATTTGTAGGTAATTTTTAGTAATGTTTTGAGAGGAGTGGTTCTTAAATTTGAAGAGTTTTAAAAACCCTAATGCCTGGCTTCCACCCTGGAAACTGCCTTAATTCATCTGTGTAAGGCATGGATATCAGTATATTTACTCAGCTAAAGGATATAGTCTAAATTCCTACCCCATGTGTGTTTACAGAAATGATACAGTGAAAAACAATGGTACCTCTGCCTCCTGGGTTCAATCTTGTACTTATACAAGATTCAAAAATATGAAATAATTTTGTTCGTATTATTTTGTAAAAAAGATAGTTTAGCAACATTTTTAGAAATATTTGCAACAAAAAGACTGAAATGGGAATATCTCTGGCTAATTGAGACTAATTAACACAAACTGTTTTCTATAGTACTCTATTTACTTGGAATTGCTGTTTGACAAGTTTACTAGACTGAGTTTCCAAAACTGTTTACATAATGTGCTTTGTTTTATTTTTCAAATATGGTTATGAATCTTAAAATTTACATAATATTATTATTCTAAATAATCCAATTATAATTTCTATAATATCTTAATAAGCACAATACTTTTCAAGTTTAATCACAATAACATAAGCAGGAAAATTGCCATTTTAGAAATAGATGTCATTTTAATACAAATATTCTATACCTTGATCTTTTTACATACTTGTGCTTTATTTAGAGCCTATGTAAATTCTAATCCCAAGACAATTCTTTTTCTCTATCTCACAAAATAATGGGCATTAAAATTTGTGCTAAGTAGATTTAGCTGAATTTATTTGAACTAATCTTTTAAAATATATAAAATTATATGCAATTAAATAAATAATTATTTTCTCTGTATTTTTAGATTTAAATTTTTACTTGGATTTTGCACAAAATTAATTCAGATGTTATAGTCTCCCCATTCTATTCTCTACATGTGAAAACTTAATTTTTTTTCAAAGATATTACATTTCACTTTTCCTAGTTTGAAAAGCCTCACTATTTAAATTATCCCAAAGAGGGGTCCTCAATAAATTGAAATCAACCTATTCTAAATATACAGCTATTTTCTAATGTTCTTCTACCCCTTTTGACTTTCACTGCAGAATTTGATAAGCATTGCATACATTGCCTTGTTTTTATACCTTTTGTGATGGAAAAAATCAATTATTTATCTGTTGATACCAGATATTAATACAAACGTGATGATTGACTAAATTTTGAAAATTATTAGAATTTCCTCCCAGAACACATACATAACTTATAGAATTATAGCTCTGGTGTTCAAATGCAATTGAATACAACAATTTTGAGTTCTATTTACAAAGTAATTCATCTTAAAATTATGATGGTGTTTTCTCCATAGGACTGTTAGTAATTGTAGCAATTGTAGCTTATGAATATGTTTACATCAAGACATAAGGACCTTTATTCTAATTAACTGGATGATCCTGAATGACCACGTCTAGAACCCAATATCATACCAATTTTCAAAAAGCACAGAATTAAAATATCTGCTATCAAACCTGCAAATAGACTTTGTGAAAATGTACACATTCACACCTGAGGGGAAACAACCTACGAAGACTGAATTATGAGAAAATAGAAAATCTAAACAGAACAATGAGTAATTCAATTGAACAATATTTTTTAAAAATTTCCCATCAAAGAAAAACTTAAGTTGTTATGGCTTCACTGATAAATTCTACCAAAAATTTAAAGAGAACTAATACTGTTCCTATTCAAATTCTTCCAAAAAAATTAAAGAGCAACAACTGTATGATTTAGTTATCTCACTTTCGTGTATATATTCAAAGGAAATAAAATCACTATCTCAAAGAACTCTCTGCATTCCCATGTTCATCATAGCATTATCCACAACAGCAGACACATGGAAATAAATTGTGCCTGTCAACAGACAAATGGATAAAGACAATGTAGTAAATATGTAGATATAAATATAGTGATCTATCTATATTTTATATATATATATCTAAAATATTATATATATATCACTATATCTATCTATCTATGGAATATTATTCAGCTGTTGAAAAGAGAAAAGTTCACCATTTGTGACAACACAGATTGACCTAGAGGGCATTAAATAAAATAAGCCAGACTAGAAAGACAAACACTCCATGATCTTACTTATACACATGTGGAATCTAAAAAAGTAAATTTCATAGAAATAGAGAGGGGAAGGGTGATTACCTGGGCTCAGGGGATGAGGTTAATGGGGAGATCCTGGCTAATGTGTATCAACTTTCAGTTGAAAAACGAGTATGTCCTGGAGACGTAATATACAACATAGTGACAGTGATGAATAATATTATGTATTGCGTAGTTGAAATTTGCTAAAAGAATACGAGTATTCTCACAAGAAAAAAAGATATTTACATGAGATGATAGATAGATCATGATAGATGATAGACGGTTAATGAGCTGACCTGGGAGAATAATTTTACAATGCACATATAATACAATGTGCATATATAATATCATGTTCTACACCTTACACATATACAATTTTTATTAATTAATTATATCTCAATATAACTGGAAAGAAAAGGCATATTTATTGTAACTACTCAAAGAGAGGGCAATTTTGGTGGCATTGTTTTCTTGGGAATAAGTAGAAGCTCATATTTAAGATATGTAGTTAACTGGTTGTATTGCTGATGTAATAAAAAGGAAATAGTCATTCTGAAAGAGTAAACTTTAGATAGGTCAAATTTGTTCATATCTTTCAGAATGAAATACCAGCCTGAGGGGGCATTGTAATTATGTTATTATTTCTATTAAATTTATCATGCAAATTTGGAGCTTGAATTTGGGAATATATACAATAAATTCTCAAAGTAATTAATCCAGTGTAATAATTACTTTGATATAAGAAGATTGGTGCTAACTTCTGTCCTCAGACCAGCTGTAGTTTTCAGTGTAGGAAAGTGAAAGTTCTTCACTGCTGGGATGGAAGTAAAAGAGGTAGTTGGAGAAAATGGCCAGCACAGTAGGAAAACAATAGGTAGCCCCACCCCAGGAAGGAATGAAAGGCAGAAGTAAGCCCTGTATCTCTGATGTTCTGCCCAAATCCTTCCTTTTCAGAATATAAGCAATTAACCAGAAGACTCCTGAAATCACTGACACTGTTTATATGCTCCAGTAAGCCACAGAACCAATAATCTCCTCTAATACTATTGAAGTTGAAGCTGAAAAGCACCACTGGGTGGGACCAAACTGCATTTGGGACTTGAAAGAATTGGAACCTCATCCACACTCAAAGACACCTTCAACTACTTCACAGAATCATCTCAATCATTATGTTACACTCTCTGTAATGTAATGTCCATTTTAGACAACTGATTTTCACACTCCTCTTAATGTGAAGTTTTACTCTATGTATCAACAAAAAACAAATTCCATAAGTTCTACTACCTGAGAAGGCAATATCACTTAGAGACAAAGGGTTTTAGCTAATATAAGGAAATTGCATGGATGACCAATTGCTCTGGAAGTCACCTGATGACTTACCCATCCAGGGAAAATGAATTACAATATTTGGGCCAACCTGCCTCCAGAGGAAAAGCTAAAAAAAAAAACAAAAACAAAAACCACCAAAACAAGCCAAAAAAGAAACCATAGAAACCACCTTGACCATTTTTTTTTCTTAAAAATATTAAAGAGATAATAAGATGGCCAAAATAAAGGAGAAAATAAAAACCTGGAAGACATTTGCTGATGCTGAAGAAGCAACAAGGAGGAGTCCTTCTCTCTGTATTAAAAATAATTTCCTAGTAATCCAGTATCTTGCAGGTGAAACCTGCAAATTTTGGGCAAAACATGAGAATCTGGAAAGTAAAGCCTGGCCAATTTTGAATTTTGAAGAAAACTCGAAACCTAAAGAAAACTATAGCCTGGGTGAGTTTCCTCTTCTGAGAGCTTTAGACTGAAGTCAGTGACCCACAGTAAAACTTCAACAGGATGTTTTTCATTATTCTGGCTGGGAAACAAATACACAAACAGGGAAAGAGCTGTGTAGCCAGAGCGGCCAGTGAGTCGAGGAATTTCAAAGAGGAGAGAGAACAATCCAAAAAGAGAGAAGCGTCCAAAATTTCTGTGTATAAATTCTGTTCTTATTTTTGGCCCACCTGTGAAGCATGCATTTATAGAGTAAGCTGAAAACAATCTGGAACAAGGTTTGATATGCTCTCCATGGCATGCGGAGCAGAGTTTTTGGTTTGAGTCTAACCACATTAATTTTTTTCTAAAGCAAAAACCCTCTTCAGAGGATGATAACAGTATCTAGACTCTCTACAACAAAACCTTCATTATATCCAGGGTATTATGGACAACTTTATGCAAACAATTTGGAAAATTTAGACAAATGAATAAACCCCTAGGACAATCCTACTTAGCAGATATCAAAAGTCATGAATTAGCAGATATCAAAAGTCATGCATTTATATTAAGTATGATATTAACAAAGGATAGAAAAAATAGAACAATTAAAGGGAAGAGAGAGCCAAGAAACACACCTCTTTGTATATATCAACACTGAGATTTACAAAAAAAAAGGTGTTACTGAAGACAGTGGGTGGGGGGAATAAAATTGAACGCTATCTCACAGAAAAGTCACCTTGACATTAGCATGCACCTAAGTGTGAAATGCAAAACCATAATGTTTTTTAAGTATAATATAGAAAAGATAGCATATTACTTTGTGTATGCTGTTTCCTTTAATCAAGGCAAAAATAACCATTTTTTAAGTCAGGGTTATCTAAAGGGACAGAACTAACGGGATAAATGAACATATAAAGGGGAGTTTATTAAGGGAATTGACTCACATGATCACAAGGTGAAGTCCCACAACAGGCCATCTGCAAGCTGAGGAGACAGGAGGTCAGTCTGAGTCCCAGAATCACAAAAGTAGGGAAGTAGTGCAGCTTTCAGTGTGTAGTTGAAGGCCCCTGGCAAATCACTGGTGTAAGTCCAAGAGCCCAAAAGTTTTAGAACTTGGAGTATGATGCTGGAGAGCAGGAAGCATCCAGCATGGCAGAAGACAAAGGACAGAAGACTCAACCTTTCTAGTCTTTCCACGTTCCTCTGGCTGCTTTTCTCCTAGCCACACTGACAACTGATTACATAGTACCTACCCAGATTGAGGGTGAATCTGCCTCTACCAGTCCACTGACTCAAATGTTAATCTCCTTTGACAACACCCTCACAGACACACCCAGGAACAATACTTTGCATTCTTCAATCCAATCAAGTTGACACTCAATACTATCACAACCACTAAGCAAGAAAAAAAGTCTGATAAATATAACTACATTAAAATTAAGGATTTCTGTTCCTCAAAAGATACCATAATATAATAATACAGATAGACATGCATATTAAAACCACAATGAAATTCCATTATATACCGAACAGATTGGCAAACATTTTAAAATTTGGCATTACCAAGGATTGTTTTTTTTCCCATTCAGTCCTGCATATGACAAACCAAGTGTTGTTGATGACATGAAGCAATGTGAATTTTTCATACACTGTCGAAGGACATAAAAATGTATCCAGCTATTTTTGAAAATATTCTATTCTATTCAATATATTTCAAAAGACTGGAAATCCACCTTTGATTGTACACACCATAAAAGTAGCTGGAATCTTTTTAAAATTATCCCAAACTGGAAACAACTTTCCATCTACATTAGAATGGATAATAATTAATGGCATATTAATCAATGGAATACTATACAGTAGTTCTATGTAAAATGTCCATTGACTGGCACTGGTACAAGAAATGTTTGATAATGTCCTATGAAAATATAACAATCTTGTCCCAGAATAAAAATTACTTCACTTAACATATTAGGCTTTGTTTTTGTTGCCCATTTCTGTAAGAATTTCTCAATAAAGTTGCAGTATGTTGATTTACATTCTTGTATGTTCATTTACATTCATCCTGGACTAATAATTTCTGAATTTACTCATGTAGCACAGATACACATGGCATGGATAATGAATGAACTAGATATAAATACTGTAATATAATTCTAAAATATGTATTTAGGAAAAAAACAAAACACCAGTAATTCACACTATGTTTCCCTGTACCTGAAGATCTAAATAGGAAAAACGAATCTACATTAAAAAGCACATTGACTATAAAAAAAAAAAGATTATCTTAAATGTCCACAAGTTGGCTCTTTATAATGAATGTGTTGTATGTATAATCAGGGGGGAAAAAAAAAACTAATTCGGAGACTTGGGGTTGCCACTAATACACTATAGATTGATTTGTTTGACAGTTACATGAGTTTAAAATTCAAAATTATTTTTAACATTCTAAATGTGTGCTTTATGCAAATTTATATATATGTGTGTGTTATATCTCACATTAGACAATATTTGAATATAGAAATTATCTATATGTAATGTCCAAACCAAAAAAAGAGAATAAAGTTGCAAAGAAGATACCTTAAAAAAAGAACAAAAAGGGGAGAGACTTGTCTTTTTTCCACATAAAGACAAAAAAAATTCACTTATCTGAACTAAATAATGACTTTTTAAAATGAGATGATTAGATTAGTTTGAAGAATTCCAAATAAAAGGAAATTTGAGATTGTTCCACCAGTAACATATACCCTACAACTGCTGAAAGTAATGAGGTAGTGATTAGATAAAGCTGGGTGATAAAAAGCAGTTACAGAAAAGAGCTAGAAGATAATATAGACATACTTTAAGGGTCATGAGGAAAAATCTTAGCTAGGTAACTATACATGATGTAAAAAAGGAAGAGAGGGAGGAAGGAACATAGAAATGAATGGATGGTGGGGGAATAAAAAGTAAGAAAGAATAAAGAAAGTGAAGGAGGGAGGGAGGGAGGAAGGAAGAACAGAAAGAAAAACAGAGGAAGGAAGAAAAGGAGGAAGAGAGGAAGGAAGAGAGTTCTCCATCACTCCCTAGAAAGCTTCAATGAGAGGGAAGAAAATAAATGATAAAATTTGCCTGTAAGGAAAATTTAAAGATCATAGAAAAGAAAAGGACTAGGACCAAAATAGACTGTAATGAGTAGAACAAGTGAATATAAATGAAAGGACCACTATCTATAAAATCCTAGTGCCAGAAGAAATAGAAATTCAGTGGCTCAGGATCCAGATGAGACTGAGACCTCACGTCACATTAATGGCTCTTAGGAGTTTTGAAAACTGAAAGGAAATGGTGTGTTGCCCCTTGCTTGTACCATATAATGATGAGATGGGACCAGAGGGCTAAGATTGACTATGATACACACACCTGTTCAAAAAGTAGGATAATGGAAAGCATGCATCAGTCAGTGATCTAGAACAATTCAGAAACCCAGCTGAAGATCTATGAAAGACTGTGGCTACCCTTTGTCAGGAGAAACAAGCATGAAATAAGAAACAGCAGGAGGAGCAGCTGAAACCTACTGGCACTTCCATGCTAAAATTCCCTCTAATCATGATGTCTGTCAGAAAACAATGGTCCATGGAGCAGTGCTAGGTATAGAAATTGGAAAAATTACTTAGAAAATTTTATAGTGACTTTATCATCCAAGGGATTGACACGCAGAGTCCTGTGGTTAACAGAATAAAGAACTGTATGAGTGTTATCAAACCTGTGTGGTGAGTAGCATGTGCTGGCAAGCACTGTGGAAACATGATACAACATAGGCTATTGTAAGTTTAGGTTGTTATATAGCTATAAGTAACATAGTCAATTTATTGTAACTTTCAGCTTTTACAATCATTTAAAATTTTTATCACCACTGTTTTTTAAATTTTCATTTGTAGCTTAACATTGTTGGCTACGTTAGGGAAGTAAACATTGGAATCTTCATTTTAACCCTAATTTGCATATAGTAAAAAGCTTTAACTTTGAGACTGCAGCAGAAAGAGTAAACCAAATGATGACAGAAGAAATAATTGTGAAGACACGAGGATCAAATTAGTTCATGCAAGTTTTACTTAAAAGTATGATCTCTCATATATTTATTGTAATTGATAGTAACATGCTAAAACGACATTGCATTATTTGTAAAAACGCAACAGCTAATGAGGCAATTAACTTTCAAAACTTAAATGATATTAACATAAAAGACATACGGATGTAAGTTCAAAACCAAAAAACTATTTGAAAGACAAATTATTAAAATAAAGTCAACAGAAGCAGATGTTCAATATTTTACATATAAACATTAGTGCATTGTTGATTCCTTATAGAGTAGCACTTTGGGTTGCTAAGACTGAAAAAAACATAAACAATTACAAAGACATTAGTGAAATACTGCTTCAAATGTATTTTCTTGGAAATGATGAGGGACTGCTACAAAGAAGGTAACTCAAGTACTGCTTTCCAGTGACATACCATATTTGAATATATCCAGGAACTCAGAATGAGTTACAAGAACAAATAAAGCTGGTAAAGTATTTTTCCTGGTAGCTTGATGTGCAAATATTGTTTAAAGGGCATTTCCTTTACTATAATAACAATTTAAGTGTGAAAATTTTATGATGGAGAATTTTATTTTTTGTTTCATTTTTAACAGACACAATTAGCTCTGCACTCTGTAAAGCTATGACTGCATGCATTGACAACAAATGCAGTTTGAAAGTTAAATTTGGGGCATAAGTATTTTTCAATGACACAGTTGCAGTGTCATGAAGACTTTCTGGAGTAGTTATTTAAATTAAAAAGCTTGCACCAGAATAGAAAGTAGTACAATGCTTTCCTTGTTAAAAAAAAAAAAAGTTATGTTTAAAGAAATTATAATTTCAACAAAACAGTGTGTTTAGTGAGAGAGTAAAATTGTAAACTATGTAAAGGCTACTGAATTAAATTTGATATTATCCTTCATTAGGTGACAAAACAGAAAGTTATTATTAACAACTATTATTGCAGGCTGAGTTACTAAGGTTATTGAACGTAAAGAATGTCAATAAATTATCCACTAAGCAAAGATCTCAGGGTGTGTTTGTCAGGTAAGAAACCAATTTTATTTCAACTGTGAATAAGATGTAAACAAAGCAGTAAAATTTGCTTATCTGTCTGATATATTTATTTTAATAATATTATTGCTTATGCAAGAATGGGATGCAACTTTTTTTCCATTGGTTGAAAAAAGTCAATGAGTAAAAATTAAAGTAAGAAGATGGAAGGTTGTTATAGATTGTAATGACATGCTCCAAAAATTTAACAATAGCTATTAGAGAGGTAATTATTAATTTTGTTACTATATATTTGTCAAGTTTATCATGAAGCACATAAAAAAATGTAGAATATTTTGAAGTATTTTCTTAATCTAAAAAGATCTATTCATAGGAGATTTAAGGATCCAGAATGCATTTAATTAAATAATAATAGAAACAAAATCATAACTATAGTATAAATTGTTAGGTTTTCTATTGGTGAGCTAAAGACACTCTTTTAACATATGACATCACTTGCTTCATTTTGAATAAACATGAAAAACAAATATTGTTAGCTTGTCAAAATTGTTTTAAAATCTCTTCTCCCTGGAACAGAGCTTCTAGGAATAGAAGCTCAGAAAGACTGGTTTCTCTGTTCTGAATACTATTAAAACAAAACATAGACAAATTTTGCTACACATTTTCCTTTGTAAGTAGCATGGCTCCACTCAACCTAGATTACAGAAGTTAGAGCAAAAAATGAAGTAATTTGTCACGTTAAAAACTGTAAATATTAATTGAGACAGTGTACATTAAATGTATGTGGTAGCATCTCATACAGGGTAATTGCTACTTTATTCTTAAGAGTTTTCCTTGATTACAAGAGGGGACCAGCTGTTGTGGAATTGGGATTTCCACTATCATTACCTATATGTACGCTTAATAAACAATGCATATGCTTTTGTAATTTGTTTCTTTTCTATGGTATATATCCGTTCAGCTATATTTATTAAAAGGCATTTTATTGCTGTTGAACCAAAAAAAGTTTTAAAGAAGGATTTAAAGAAAGTCTTTTTTAAAAATTCTGTTCTAGACAGCTGGAGTAATTTAAAAATCAGAAATTTATAAAAATGGAATATTTGAATAAAAATAATTTACATTTAAACAGTAAGAGTTGCCAGCATAGAGTCAATATAATAAAATAGTTTAAACATGAATAAATACACTTTGTAAAAATGACAACCAGCACAAGAAAGAAAAATCAAAGAGTAACGGCCTTAAAGTCAGAGACAGAAAAGTGATTCTGAAGTCCATATTAGAGCTATCTGATTGGTCCCGTTTGAAGTAAGAAACTGAGCATGTTAAGTTTAAGTTTCTCCTTCCCTTTCTCACGATGGATCTGCGATTTGTATTTTCATTTGCTCCTATTAAATACTGGAGGTAAAGACTCTGCCCTTGTACAGCAAAGCCTCAGTTTATAGCCAGTGATTGTACAATGCATAAGGTACATTATTTAACCTTTATCAGCATGAAAGCTGGTATTTTGGTCTCCATTTGCTTGGCTCCATTATCCATTTGGACAAAAGAATTCTGGAAAATGGTCTTGGGCATTGATCCCTTCTAATCTCAATACCTACTAAAAGAGACACCTTTGCAAGTTAGAAGTTA
Organism: Cheracebus regulus; assembly: GCA_963574635.1. NCBI lineage: Eukaryota > Metazoa > Chordata > Mammalia > Primates > Pitheciidae > Cheracebus > Cheracebus regulus. The sequence continues at coordinate 76,193 of CAUYQU010005854.1, forward strand.
AAAATCTGAGGAGTATAGCTCTTTCATCAAAATAGCAATTTATTATAGGTCTTGTATCGATATAGTACAGTCTTCTCTCCCTCTTTGTCTCCTGCTCTCTTTCATATATATCTGCACATCTGTCCTTCTATCTGCCTACCTACCATCTATCAATTAATGTAACAATCAATTGATTGCTCAAATAGACTTCTGACTGATATCCTTGCATCAAAAGTTATGGCACAAATACTTTTGATAACACTCCATCCATATGTTGTCATCACATTCATGCATAACATACAAAATTCTTCTCTGTGTGCCAGTTACCACAGACATGTTCCTAAGAGTAGAAAACAATGTGACCTTCTCAGCTACTTCAGCACAGATTTTTAAATACAGACTTTTCATGCTCTGTTCCATTGACAAGAGTTCTCATCAACTTGCATTATATGTGAATAACACAAAGACTTGAAGACATCCCCATTGGTTAAATTAAAAAAAGAACTAACAGTTTTTCAGAGCATGTAGGATTAATCACACATAATAATTATACAAAGTGTTAACACACTAATTATAAAACTATACCCATACCATTAAACACACAGTGGTAAAAACTTCCAGGAAGGAGGCAAATAAATGTTAATTGGTAATAATAAGGGGAAAGAAAAGATACCTAAAATTTAAATTTCAGTTTTCACTGGTGAGATATTTTGGTCTAAGGGATACAAAACGCTGATTCTCTTGAGACTTTGCTGGCCCCTCTTGTCAATGAATCATCTGCAGGGAAACACTTGGCCCTGAAAGTACACTTACAGCCTGGCACATCCAACAGATTACCAAGCATCTTGTCTTTCATTTTGAATGTTATGTTTTTTAAACACTTCTTGATGCCAAAGGGGTCAAGAAAAGTAATTCAAAGAAGGAAATTTTAATATCACAAAATAGATTCTGATGAACACGTCATTTTAATAGCATGCTACTGTTTCCAAACATCGTGTCTGTTGCATTAGAAAGGGATATGGATACGAGATTTATATGGTTAAGCTGTGTGCTATGTTAAGAGAAGCATTCTTCTTAAATTTGACTGGTCTAATTTAAAGCACTAAAACCAAACCAATGTGACAAAGAAATTTTAGTTTTTCCTTAATGCTCTCTCTGTGGAATGATTATCATGGCCACTTTATATTAACCCTCTTGTTCATGAAACGATAGTTTGTGTATTCCTTTCATAGCCCCAGGTTTTCTTTGAGTGGTAATGAATTCATCACTCAATTCATCCTATCAAAAAATAAACATATTTATACATCATCAGTGTCCATCTATTTAATCATGGCCTCTTGAATATTCTTCAGATGATGAATGGAAGTTTTCACTCTCTCTGTGGTTCATGGGCTTTCTCAGTAGTAAGAGACTTATAGCTGGAAGGTGTAGTCATGTCTTATTAAGTATCTTTACCTGAAAGACAACCTGCATTCAATTGTACCCTGAAGTACAGTTCAGCTCCACCATTGTCTGATTTCTCCACCAAAACTCACAAATAGTTTGTAAACTCTAATATTTTGAGAAAGAAATCCAATTACATGCAATAATCATATCATCTTACAAACTATTCCATAGCATTTAAACTTTTAGAAAACAATGGCAAGAGCTCTTATCTGAAAACTAAGAGCTTTAGGTTATAATCCTAGCTCTCCAGCTAACTAGCTATATGATTTAGGGGATACTGATTATCTACTCTAAATCTGTTTTACTTCTTATTAAATGATGAAAACATGCAGATAATGCATCTCAGTGATTCAAGTGAGATGCATGATAAAAAAGGATGTAGGCATTTTGGTAAACTACTGGGCACAAGTTCAACTTAAGGGTTTGAAATTCTTTTCGTTTTTCTTACTAACAGTCTGTTTAGCTCAATAACACACATTTGATTTGAATTTAACTTGGAGGGTCTTAGTTTGCAATTTGTGTTTTTAAGAAACTTGTTTAGTCTTTCCCAATGCAAACTCCTTTGATTCTACCAAAAGTGCTCTCCATTGGTATTCAAACTAATTTAGTACCATGAAGCCAAAAGTAGATATGTCTTACACAAAAGAAGTAACAGAGATCAGAAAAGTTATTTGTGTCATTTACTTATCACTGTATAGCCTATATAAAACTGAAGTGTTTCCAAACTTAAAGTAAGTAATATCATGAACAGGAACCAACGATATGGAATTTTCCCATTAGCAGCAATATAATAGGCTATTAAAAGCATGACACATATCGGTTGGTGAACTTTCTTATCCCCTGCACTTTTCCTTGCAGTTTTCCTAATTTTAATCTTAGTCTACTTTCTGGCCCTATAATGGAGATCATTAAATGCATAAGAAGCTCAAATAGTTTTAATTTAGTTTCTTGTCTAATATTTACATGTCATGGGTAAAGATTTGCAAAGAAGTTGTGATTAGCTGCCAAGAAATACCAAGAATCAGATGTGTTTGTTAGTATTTAAAGATTTTTCTGTTTATTTTTGAAAATACAGAGGATAAACACTGTCAGTTCAAAGTAAACTCCGGAGTATATGTAATTTTCAAAGATAATAGTCCTCTAAAATTTTCATTGTTCAAAACACATGGCAGAGTGCTAGATTTTCAACCAGCTCTTAGGAGTTAACAGTGCCATGTGTGAAGAATCAAGCAACTGCCTTACCCTCTGGCCACTTTGAAACTAATTAGAAACTTCCATTACAGAGCTTAAAAGCTAATGGAGAAACACAAGTGAATACATAAACCTAAACAAAACAAATGCAATCACGGTTGTAAGGGAGACAAATTCTGAGTTTCATATTTAGAATAATCAGGAAAACACAACTTGAATTTGAGAATAACAAAAGCACTGCATGGGGAACACAAGCTACTGTTCTGTAAGATGCTGTTTTGACTGACATTCAGATTTTGATTGGAAGCAGCCATTTGTCTCAGTCACTTGAGAACTATTTACTAACATTGTCCTCAGCCAAATAGTTTTTCCCTCATTCCCACTTATGTGATTAGGAAGCTAATTCCATCTAATGATGATTCCCAGTTGAGCAACAAATATTTCTTGTTCTGTGGATTAGTTAATAACCCTTCTCTCCCCACCCTATGACAAAAGTCCATGAGTATGGAATCTATCCTTGAAAATGTATTATTACTAATAAGAGATAATGGAATTAGTATTCACCCTACGGTTGCTACTTCATTCACTTCTCCCCACTTTATCCTTCAATTCTTTGCTTTACCTCTCTTTTCCTCTTCTGTACCATCATGTAGACTCACTTCATTATCCGGGGTGTTAAACATTTTTAAAGTTTTCACAAAATACACTAATAAGCACTGTCCCTTCTATTAGTAAATTACAATCTGAGGGAACCAAGAAACAGAAAACATATAAAGATATAAACAAATTTATAAAAAATAAGGATAATAAAAATGGAATATTTACTGAATTTGATGGATATTTAGGAGGCAGTTCTGTGCAATGCAATAGAAAGAATTCTGGACCAAGAGTTAAAAGATCTGAGGTCTGGTCCTTCTCTATGAGTGATTAACTGTAATACTTTGAAAAATTGATTTTTCTTGCCCTAAAGGTGAAAGCAAGCAAACAATGTAGAATGTGATAAGTTTTATGAGAGAAATGCCCACTATTTGCTATAAGAACACATACAAGTTAAGGTTTATTCTTACTGCTGGGATTAAGAAAAATTCTTGAACAAAATGTCATTTGAACTAAGTCTTAAAGTTTATGATAAATTTTAGTAATCAGAAAAGAGAGAGAAAAAAGAGAGACATTTCAAACTGAGTTCATCTTATCAGCAAGGAAAATACAGGCTATTATTCAATAATGCCGAAATATCTTGTTAACAAAGGTATAGATCTTGCTTCTATGTTTATATAGAGCTTGCTTCTATATTTGAGTTATTTACTACTTACTGATAATTTCTAGAGGCCTATCAAGTGATCCTACACTTTCTTAGAAATTTTTTAAAATCAGTGAATTGAATGTAACACCAAATATAGAATTAAGTATGTTTTCTGCAGAGATTTCAGTAGTTCTTAACGTATTTATATTCTTAAGGGTTGTAATGTTGAGATATAATTGTGCTTCCAACATTTAGTAAAAGGTTTCAACTTCTTTTAACTGAATTTTTTTCAGTTCATCTTTATATTATTATTTGTTAAATTTTGTTTTTTGTTATTATTGGGCTACTTCATATCACCAATTAAGCAAAATGGATAAATGATTCAATATGGTTGAGATCTAACATAAATGATTCAATATGGGAGGAAAATAGTAAATAGAAGTAAGTAGATTATGAATAGGACATTAGGGTTAACAAATAATAGAAATATGTATGGTGCTAGAACAACTAACTCTTGCAAGCATGATGAATTTCCCAAGAACCTAGAATGGAAAACTGAAAATGGGAAATATGATAATGTCTACTGGAAAAATCAGATTTTATTTGACCACCAGTTCACTAACCGCTAATATTCAGGGTTTTGTGTGTTAGGAAACTTTGTCTGCCTTTCTGTAAAGAACATGGGAAGAAAGCATTCCTTGCTTTTATGTTTTGTTTTTATTTGTTTTTTTAAGGAGCATAGTGACCTCTCATAAGCTAGCAACAAAGTTAAAGTTAAATTTATTTATTTTATTTTATTTAAGATTCAGGGGTACATGTGCAGATATGTTTGATGGGTATATTGTATGATGCTAAGGTTTGAGGTTCAGGTGTTCCTGTCACCCAGGTGGTGAGAATTTTATCAAAAAGGTAGTTTTTAGCTAATTCCTCCCTCCTCTCCTCCCCATCTAGTAGTCCCAAGTGTTAATTGCTTCCATCTTCATGTCCATGCATATTTAATGTTTAGCTCCCATTTGTAAGTGAGAACATGTGATATTGGTTTCTGTGCTAATTTGCTTAGGATAATGGCCTCCAATTGTGTTCATTTTGCCGCAAAGGACATGATTGTATTATTTTTTGTGGCTGTGTAGTATTCCATGATGTATATATATACCACATTTCTTTTATCCAAGTTACCACTGATGGGCACCTAGGTTGGTTCTCTGTCTTTACCATTGTGGACAACTCTGTAGTGAACATAAAAGTGCATGTGTCTTCCTTGGTAGAATGATTTATTTTCCTTTGGATACGTACCAAGTAATGAGATTGCTGTGTTAAATGAAAATTCTGTTTTAAGTTCTTTGAGAAATCTTCAAACTGCCTTCTAAAGTGGCTGAACTAATTTACATTCTGACCAACAGTGTGTAAGCACTCCCTTTTCTCTATAGCCTTGAGAGCATCTATTGTTCTTTGTCTTTTTAATAATTACCATCTGTCTGGTATAAGACAGCATTTCATTGCGGTTTTGATTTGCATTTCTCTGATGATTAGTGATGTTGAGCACTTTTTTCATATCTATTTTTTGTCCATTGGTACATCTTGTTTTAAGAAGTATTTGTTCATGTCATTTTCCATTTTTTAATTTGATTATTTTTTCCTTGTTGATTGCTTTAAGTTCTTTGTAGATTTTGGATATTAGAACTTTGTCAGATGCATAATTTGTAAATATTTTCTCCAATTCTGTGGGCAATCTCTGTACTCCATTTATGATTTCTTTTTATGCACAGAAGCTCTTTAGGTTGATTAAGTCTCTGTATTAATCCCTTCTCACACTGCTATAAAGAACTGCCAAAGACTGCGTAATTTATAGAGAAAAGAGGTTTAACTGACTTACAGTTAAAAGTCCTCAGGAAGCTTACAATCATGGCAGAACGTGAAGGGGAAGCAAGGCATCTCTTCACAAGATGGCAGGAAGGAGAACAAATGCAGGAAGAACTACTGAACACTTATAAAGCCATCAGATCTCATGAGAACTCATTCACTAGCATGAGAACAGCATGGGGGAAACCGTCCCCATCATTAAATTACCTCCTCCTGGTCTCTCCCTCGACACATGGGAATTAAGGGGATTATAGGGATTATAATTCAAGATGAGATTTGCATAGGGACACAAAGCCTAACCATATCAATCCCCTTGTCAATTTTTTTTTCTATTGTTGTTGCAATTGCTTTTGGGGATTAGCCATAAATTCTTTGTCAAAGCTTATGTCAAGAAGGATGTTTCTTAGGTTGTCTTCTAGGATTTTTATAGTTTTAGGTCTTACATTTAAATGTTTAATCCATGTTGAGTTAATTTTTACATATGGTGAAAGGTAGGGGTCTAGTTTAATGTAAGTGTGTTGACCTTTCTTTCCAATTGCCTTTCATATTCTTTTTTTGTGTGTTGACCTTGGTAAATTTGATGACTATGTGCATTAGAAATGTTGTCTCATATAGAATCTTGCAGTTGTTGTCTATATTTCTTGAATTTGCATGTCTACATCTCTAGTGAGATTGGAAAATTTTTCATGGACTAGATTCTCAAATATTTTTCCAAGGTGCTTACTTTCTTTCCTTCTCTTTAGGGAATGCCAATGAGTAACAGATTTTGGTCTGTTTACAAAATTCCATGTTTCTTAGAGATTTTATTATTTTAAATTCTTTTTACTTTATTTTTATCTGAGTTGATTTAAAGAACTTGTCTTGTGCTGAGATTATGTCCTCTGCTTGGTCTAGTCTGCTGTTAATGCTTCTGCCTGTATTTTTAAACTCTTATAGTGAATTCTTCAATTTTAAAAATTCAGTTTGGTTGTTTTTTAAACTGACCATTTCATCTTTCAGCTCTTGAATACTTTTACCGAGTTTCTTGGATCCTTTGGATTGGATTTCAACTTCCTCCTGGATCTCAGTGAGCTTTCTTGTCATTCAGATTCTGCATTCTAAGTCTGTCATTTCTGTCATTTCAATCTGGTTAAGAACAATTCCTAGGGGACTAGTGTGTTCACCTTCAGGTCAGGGGACACTCTGGGTTTTGAATTGCCAGAATTCTAGTGATGATTCTTTTTCATCTGTTGTTGCTTTAACTGTAATGTAAGATGAGTATAGTGAGCTGGCTCTATTTCTAGGTTCTTTCAGAAGGTCCAGGCTCTGTACAGGATCTTTATTTGTGGCGGGATTTTTGCCGTAGGTTTCATAGGCAGCTGTAGGCAAAATATTTTTGGTGTTGTAATTTCAGCTCTGATCCAGTAGATGGCATTTAAGTATGATGGACTGTAGATAGGCTCTTAGCCATGCTGCGCTTTCATATTTCAGCACGTTCACAGTAGTGCTCTGGAGCCGGTAGGGGTGGGACACTGGGGAGGGAGACAGATAAAGCTCTCCCTAAGACCATTCCTGGGCCTTGGAGGGGCTGTGTTTGATCCCTGGTGTCACACCGGTGTTCTGCATGTTAGAACCATGCAGACCATGCACGCAGACCATGCATGCGACTCCCTCGGGCAGAGGCTGTGACTGGCCGGCAGGCAACACCCTTCCCAGACTAGCTCTGCAGAGGGAGGCATGCGGCTCTCCCCAGCCAACTCACAAACCTGGGTATCTCATCCCTCTCAGTGTTCTGAGAATGGGGGAAATCCTCCCTCGCTTGGGAGCCATTTAATCTAGTAAGTCTTTACTGACTAGGAGCAGCAGGCGCAGGGCTTGTATAGTCCAACTGCCAGGTGTTTCCGGGGGGAACACAGAACTGTGCGCACCAGCAGGGTTCAGGAAAACGTGGGGTCCATGACCGGAAGTCGGAGCTGAGCCTTCTCTGGCAAAAACTGGGAACATCTGCTTTCTCCTGGCACCGTGACTGTGGACTCTTGGTGCAATGAAAACTGGTGCTGGGCTGCTCACGGATCCAAATTCTACAGGACTCCCCAAAGTCTTAAGTGGTGCCTCTGAAGAAATTTCAGGTGCCTCTCTGTATGAGTCTAGAGGCCTGTGGTTGGAAGTTTCAGGGGGTCCTCTCATTCCCAGAATTGCACGGGTCCCTGTAGGAAGTGTAGATCTTTTGGGGGCTCTTACTCTTACACTTACCCCATGTTAAGAAGCTTCCCCCGGTTTCACAGTGGTTCCCGGGAAGATACCTTCCCAGGTTCCTTGTTCTCTGTTTTCCGTGTGTGGGTGTGTTCTCTCAGAAACTGTGCTTTGCAGTTGGAGGAAAATACTGAGATTCAGGGTATGAAATGCGCAGTTTACGTGGAAGCTTAAAGAAGAAGAGTGCTGTCTGTTCATCCCTGAATATCATGCTACAGGAAAAGAGATACTTTATTTAGAATAAGGAAATTTTCCTAGCTGGCACATGGATTTTGAAAAAGCACATCAGGGTTATGTTGCACGATCATTAACATGTATGAAAAGAAAGGGCCAGCTAAGTCAATTAAATAGTTGATACCTGAAAAAAAATTTCTTACTCCATTTAATTCGCAGAAATCAACTAGCATTCAACAATATACTTAAACTTAGTTTCATGTTGAGTAGAGTTTAGAAAACTGAGAGTTTAGAAAACTGAGACCATGTATGACTCTATCATTGTGCACCATTGCACAATCATGTAAAATTACATGTACTTCTTTGGGCAGGGAGTGTATTTATTTTTCACCCTGAAATATGCTAGCTTTAAGAGGAAAAATGCCCATCAGGGGCAAGTTAAATTTATGTTCTTTTAAGGAACTGAAACGGATAGACAAAAAATTCTATGATTTCAAGAAAAATGATCAAATAAACATAATGAATATCTTGAATAGCATCAAACTATTACTTCCTGAACATAGTATGGATGTTTTTGAATTTGAGCATGAACTATCAGTATTCCTAAGGACACTATGGTACAAATGATAATCTTAAAAAAAAAAATTGCCACCATCATCTAATGCTATTTCTCACTGATTGGAAAAATGCATAGGAAGAGATGCCCTCTAGGACTAAGTGGAGATAAATAGTACATTGAGTTCATTCTTTGCTGTTTTCTTCTTGTTTTGAGTGCTCTCAAAAGTTGTCCATACAGTAAAAGCATAGTACTGCTCATTTCAACAAAACATCAGCTAAGAGGGTTCAATTTCTCTCAATACAGGTACTTTCATGTCAATTACATGCTAACTGTAATTTTGGTCATTGTGTTTTTCCATCACCAAACCTTGAAAATATAAATGATATGCTGTTGAGTTAGTATTTATTACTGCAAGGAAAGCAGGCTTTGGAGTGAATTGCATGCTTCATTCAAATATGTAGAGCAATTTGATGGAGCCACCATATAATTGCTACATATTTTTCTACTATCTTACTATTTTTTTCATTCTCACTTAGATCCAGCCCCACTGGTCTCATTAATGTTTTTTGGAATTGCCAGACACTAAGCCTTTACCCTAGCCATGCCCTTTTCCTGGAACACTCTTACTCTAGATATTCACTTGCCTAAATCCCTCACCTCCTTCAAGGCTTTATTATCTCAGTTTCTCAGTGAGAATTACCTTAAACACTCCCATCACTGCAAACTTCAAGAGGGCCTTCTTATCTTTCTTTCTTTCTGTGTTCTATGTTACAGCACTTTTTGCTGTGAAATAAAACTGTAAATAAGATCCCTAGCTCTCTAGACAAGATGGATTCCTTGTGGCTGAGATATCCAAATTTAGATAGCAGAACTAAGTGGTCATGGCAGGGTAAAGGAAGAGTGGTCACACATTCTTTGTTCTTGGAAAAGGAAGCTCTTGACAAACATCCTGCTTTGTGCCCTTGAGCCAGAACAGTTCCTGTGACTGGATCCAAGGAAAACTGCAGCCAGAAATCACACCAACCAGTTGTTTGAAAAAATCATCTGACACAGACTTCTGGTTTGGAGTTTGGGAAGCCACCCAATCAGAGCTTGACTATCTTGACCAATCAGAGCTAAACAAAACTGAATCCTTCATTTGCATAAATGGACCCAATTGAAAACTTGAGGTAGGAGCTTTTTCTACATAAGCTGGGCTTCTCCTTTATTCTTTGGAGAGCCCACTTTCATTGATACTCAATGCTGACCTCACAAATCTGCAGGTTGTTCTTACAGAAATAAAAGCTCTCCATTTTTCCTCTGCAGATCACATGGTCTTTTATAAACATCATTTTCTAATGTACTAAATAATCAGCATATTTGTTATATACAAACTTCTAAGTTGATTATTTGTTGATTTGTTATTTGTTTATTTGTTGCCTGTCTTCCCATTTTAACATGCAAGTTCCTCTCAAGTTAAGAATTTTATCTTATGCATCTTATGTTTCTGATATATTCAATTGTATCATATGTTTCTTAGCAAATAATATATTTGCAATAAATATTTTTCCTGACTGAATTAATTAGCTACCAGAGTGATAATTATGAATTCAAGTTTTCTTGTTGAATAAAAATACTAAGTGGAAAAAAAAATGAATGTGGACTCTGACACATGGCCCAAGATATTAACAGGCCAGATGTAGATACATTTTTGAAGGACTGAAAACTAAATAATTACATTTCTGATATTTAATAATTAATACTGTTTATAATGACTATTTTATATCATAATTTATTTTGAGAAATATATATTATGATGAACAATTCTTTACAATTTGAATATAATTGGTGGGTTTTTTGCTGAACATCCATTTAATGGTTTGAATATACTAAATTTTCAGAAATTGTTAGCATATTATATGAAGCAATGTCCAGATAATTTAACCTAGATTGTTGACAGAAGTGATTTCAAGTGAAAATTAATGAGGGCTGGCATCAGGGGTAGCACCAAGGTGATATCCAATAGGAGGAGAGTTATGCATATTTCCCAAATGTGTAGTCTAACTTGGCCATTGAGATGCCCTTTTATGTGATTTTGAACAAATATATGAGCCCTTACACTTGTTTTTTTTAATCATATGTACATCCCATGGTTATCTGGAAATAATATGAGTGAACACTAAAAGATAAAATGGAAAATATTAGTACTAAAAGATTATATATATTAATAGATTAAAAAACAGATGCTGATGCCAATATAAATGCAGACAGATGAAAATCATTCAATTTTTACTGAACTCAGAATCTGGCTATATTTGGGAGGAACAAACTAAGCAGATGTCTACTATTAAAATATTCAGCAAACCTAATTTTCAGTGTATTTATACTTACACATCAACAGATTCAGTCACTAGAGAACTACTGCCTTGTAAAAAACAACCACTACCACTGTAAAGCACTGGATAAATAATGAGAGTGGAGGTAACATGGCGAATGTCACAAGTAGGATGCAGAAGAAAGAACTTGGAAATAATGAACAGAAGCCATTGAGTGTGCACTGATGGATAGAAATAGTAGGCCTGGGAAAATACAGGACAACGTAAACACCTCTTCCAAGAAGTTCCATCCTAGTGGATAGATTAGGGCTTTGTTGAGGACCTTTCATGGTTCATTATCCAGGGTTTAAGGCCCCAAACAAAACCCTACACCAGGGTGGAAAGCTGTGGAATTATGCCTGTTTTGAGACTTATGGCACTGTAGAACGTCAAATAAACCAGACTTTTTTTCCAGATATTATCTTTTTCTTTATTCATTTGTCCTTTTTTTTTTTTTTTTTTTTTTTTTTTGACAGAGTATTGCTATGTTGCTCAGTCCAGTGTCAAACTCCTGGCCTCAAGAAATCCTCCTGCTTTGACCTATCAAAGTGCTGGAATTACAAGCATGTGCGACTATGGCTAGTTTCAATTTAAATTTATTATTCTACTACTTTCTTTTCTTGGTCCTTTAAAGAGGAGTGAAAAATAACAACCCTGCTAGCACAAAGTAAACAAACTGGTCATAAAGAAATAGGATCAGTGTTGTTGGCATGCATGGGGACTTGCTGTAGAGCAGGGCTGCTGTTGTGATAACTCTGGTGTCCACAGTAGTAACTCCGGTGTCTACAGTAGTTTAAGTAAAGTACTTTGCATGACTGTTGTCTGAGACCACAGACATTAATAGCTGAAAGAATAATAAATTATATAAAATGAAGCAAGAAAGAAACAACCTCACATTCTTGTTATGTGCTTGACACTCTCCTCTTTCGAAGGCAATCTTATTTTATACTTTTAGCAAACATGTGGGACATTGGATTAAAACCAATTACAGATGAGGCAACTGAACCTCAGACAGATCAAGTCACTTTTTTAAAGTGTATAAAAATTTTGTAAAGTATGCTATAATGTTTATTCATTCTAATTTTTTTCCTGAAACTCTGTGTTAAAGAACATACTGCCTATTTTAACCTTTTACTGAACTTAGTTGCTTAGATCCAGGAATTTCACAGAAATCCACAAAAAGGCAGTTTTCTTTGTATTCTTCAGGATTTGAGTTTATATTTCAGTCTCTCTGGGAGGCCTGGTTATCAAGACTGGGTTAGGCAACTTGTTTTACTTTCTCATAGTACCTATACTTTTCACTTTTTAGGATAATTACTTTACTAATTAAACAAATTCAGATCAATGAGGTCAGACACAGTGCCTGTTTAATGACTTTATTCTCAGCATTTGCTGGTAGATCACTGAAACTTGGAAGAAAGGCAGTGTATTAGTCCATTTTCATGCTGGTGATAAAGACATACCCTAGACTTGGTAATTTATAAAGAAAAAGAGGTTTAATGGACTCACAGTTCCACATGGCTAGGGCAGCTCCATAATCATGGTGGAAGGTGAAAGGCACATCTTAAATGGCAGCAGACAAGAGAGAATGAGAGCCAAGTAAAAGAGATTTCCCCTTATAAAACCATCAGATCTTGTGAGACTTATTCATTACTACAAGAACAATATGGGGGAAATCACCCCCATAATTCAATTATTGCCCACCAGGTCTCTCCCACAACATGTGGGAATTATGGAAGCTATAATTCAAGATGAGATTTGGGCAGGGACACAGCCAAACCATATCATTCCAGCCCTGGACCCTCCCAAATCTCATGTCCTCACATTTCAAAACAAATCATGCCCTCCCAACAGTCCCCTAAAGTCTTAAGTAATTTCAGCATTAACTCAAAAATCCACAGTCCAAAGTATCATTAAAGGCCAGGCAAGTTCCTTCCACCTATGAGCCTCTTAAAAAAAAAAAAAGTTAGTTACTTCCTAGATACAATGGGGTTATAAATGTTAGATAAATATACCCATTCCAAACAGGAGAAATTGGCCAAAATGAAGGAGCTAAAGGCCCCATGCAAGTCCAAAATCCAGTGGGACAGTCAAATCTTAAAGTTCCAAATGATCTTCTTTGAATCCTGGTCTTACATCCAGGTCACACTGATGCAAGAGGTGGATACCCATGATCTTGGGCAGCTTTGCCCTTGTGGCTTTGCAGGTTACAGTCACACTCCTGGCTGCTTTATGGGCTGATGTTGAGTGTCTTTTACAGGAGCACAGTGCTAATTGTCAGTGGATCTACCATTCTGGAGTCTGGAGGACTGTGGCCCTCTTTTCACAGCTCCACTACGGAGTGCCACAATAGGGACTCTATGCAGGGACTTCAATCCCCCATTTCCCTTCTGCACTGCCCTAGCAGAGGTTCTCCATGAGGGCCTCACACCTGCAGCAGACTTCTGCAAAGACATCCAGGTGTTTTCATACATCCTCTAAAATACAGATGGATGTTCCCAAACCTCAATTATTGACTTATATGTACCTGCAGTTTCAACACCATATGGAAGTTGCCAAGGCTTGGGTCCTGCTTACACCCTCTGAATCCATGTTCCAAGCTGTACCTTGGCCCCTTTTAGCCATGGCTAGAGAGCTGGGATCGAGGTCACCAAATTCCTAGGTTGCACATAACGGGGGGGGGGGGCCCAGGGCCTGGCCCATTAAACCTTTTTTTCCAACTAGGCCTCTGGACCTGTGATGTGAGGGGCTGCTGCAAAGGTCTTCGATATGCAGCAGCCCCTGGAGACATTTTCCCCATTGCAGAGCCATAACATTTGGCTCTTCATTACTTATGCAAATTTCTGCAGCCAGCTTGAATTATTCCTCAGAAAATGGGGTTTTGTTTTTTATTGCATTGTCAGGCTGTAAATTTTCTGAACTTTTATGCTCTGTTTCCCTTTTAAAACTGAATGCTTTTGACAGCACCAAAGTCACATCTTGAATGCTTTGCTGCTTAGAAATTTCTTCCACCAGATAACACATATAATCACCCTCAAGTTCAAAGCTCCACAAATCTCTAGGACTGGTGCAAAATGTCATATCTCTCTGGTAAAACCTAGCAAGAGTCACCTTTACTCCATTTCCCAACAAGTTCTTCATCTCCATCTGAGACCACCTCACCATGGATTTTATTGTCCATATTACGATCAGCATTTTGGTCAAAGCCATTCAACAAGTCTCCAGAAAGTTCCAAACATTCAAACATTTTACTGTCTTCTTCTGAGCCCTCCAAATTGTTTCAACCTCTCTCTGTTACCTGGTTCCCAAGTTGCCTCCATATTTTAGGATATCTTTACAGCAGCACCCCAGTCTAGTGGTACCAGTTTACTGTATTAGTCTGTTTTCATGCTGCTGATAAAGACATGCACAAGACTGGGTAATTTATGATGAAAAAGAGGTTCCACATGACTGGTGAGGCCTCACAATCATGGTGGATGGTGAAAGGCATGCCTTACATGGTAGCAGACAAGAGAGAATGAGAGCCAAATGAAAAAAGATTTCCCCCTATAAAACCATCTGATCCTGTGAGACTTATTCACTACCACAAGAATAGTGTGAGGAAAACTGCCCCTATGATTCAATTATTGCACATGAGGTCCCTCCCACAACACATGGGAATTATGGGAGCTACAATTCAAAATGAGATTTGGCTGGAGACACAGCCAAACCTTATTAGGCAGGAAGGAGGGTAGGAAGAAAGGAGGGTAGGAAGGAAAGAGAGAGAGAAGGAAGGAAGGAAGGAAAGAAGGAAGGAAGGAGGGAAGGAAGGAAGGAAGAGAGGGAAAGGAAAGGAAGATGCCTATTCTGGGAACATCAAGACCATATTCTAGTCTAATCAACCAAGATAATCAGAGTTACTGACAAACTGGCGGGCTGTCTTTCTGTCATCAGCACATTTGTCTGCTGGGCATTAGATTCTCTCCTAAGGAAACTCCATTTTCCTTTTGAGTTCAAGATCCTCATAATAGAGCCTTACATTCTAAAGAGACAAGATTTACACACATAGCACTGAATATAATTTACTCAATTACTGTGTTGATTTTTTCCAGTTTCCTGTAAATGCAGTTTTTGTTTCTAAGTGGAATGTCATAGAAAGAAAAGAAGAGAGAACCCTTTAAAAAATGAATTTTGTGTGTGTGTGTGTGTGTGTGTGTGTGTGTGCATGCATGTGCATAGGTGCTTTTACTTTTCATTTATACTATATTGTGTAAAACAATAGTTAAAAGATGCAGATTCTGAAGCCAGACTGCCTGGGTTCAAATTACAGCACAATTATTTCTGAACTTTATTAACTTGGGAAAAGTTCTTAAGCTTTTTTTGTCTCAGTTATGTTTTATTTTATCAGTTAAGCTAGGATAATAATAATTACCTCCAAAGATCACAAGAGTTAATTTCTGTTAAGTCTAAAGACCATTGCTTGGGATACTGTAAATGCTCAATAAGCCCTGACTACTACAGTGATTATTTCCAAGAAAAAATAGAAATAGAATGTATGATGATTTGAAGCAATCCAGGGCAGATTAACTTCAATTAACATAAAAATATCCTGATCCTATCTTCCAATATACAGATAGAAATATTTAACTCTAGATTTAATCATAGTGTAGACTATAGGGGAACAAGGAAGGATTAGGAATAAAAATAAACAAATAGGTTAGAAATACCTTGTTCTGCCCTTTTATTCTTTCAAAACTCACCCCAAACTACAGGAAAAACAAGAAAGCAAAATAAAAATTTGAATCTTTCTAAATTGGAGTACATCTTTAACCCATTAAGCTATAATATCGCATGATGCAGAGAGAGAGTGGGAAAGAGTAAATGACTCAGATGAGTGGAAGCAAGTCAAATCTAAGAACTTGAAATTAGGTCCACACGGGAAAGCTTTCTCAGTTTGCAGATTCCAAAAGTCTTTAGAACTGATGAGGGAGACTAGTCTAGACTTAAAAACTGAGACAATTGTGTGAATTTACAATAGGACTAATTGAACTAAATTTCTCACACCGAATTACCTTAACAATCAATTGAGCATCTATGTATCAAATAATATATTCTGTTTCATTCAGCTATATGGCTATCTTTTGGTCAATACCATACTATTTTGATTACTGTAGCTTGAAATGTAGTATGCTAAGTGTAAAATGTCTTGAAATGTATTCTAAGAATTCCATTTTGCTGTTTTTTTTTTTCAAAATTATGTTGCCCATACTAGATCATTTGCTTTTTTGAATTGTTACATCAATTTTTACAAAAAAATAAAATCCTCATGGGAAATAATAGGAATTGCATTGAATCTTCAGATAATTTACATCTTAAAAATGTTGATTCTTTTGATAGATTAATATAGTATTTTTCTCTATTTAGCTCTTTTTAAATTTTTCCCAATAAATTAATGTAATTTTCAGAGACTTGAATATATTTTGCTACCTTTAGATCTTACATATATTTTGTTATATTTATTCCTAATTACTGAATATTTTATGCTATTGTAGACAGTACTTTTAATTTCAATTTCAAATTTGTTAAATGTAGAAAACATAACCTTTTTTTTTTTGAGATGGAGTCTTGCTCTGTCATCAGGCTGGAGTTTAGTGGTGCAATCTCAGCTAATTGCAACCTCCGCCTCCTGGGTTCAAGTGATTCTCCTGCCTCAGCCTCCCAAATAGGAGTAGCTGGGACTACAGGCATGCACCACCATGTGCAACTAATTTTTGTATTTTTAGTAGAAACAGTGTTTCACCATGTTGCCCAGGATGTTCTCAATCTCTTGAACTCATGATCTGCCTTCTCAGCCTCCCAAAGTGCTGGGATTACAGGCGTGAGCCACCGCTCCTGGTCACAGTAACATTTTATATTTAACTTTTACCCTAAAACTACCTGATACTAATTTTAGTATTTGAATTTTTGTAAATTCTATAGGCTCTTCTAGATGTTCAATCATATCATTAGTTTTAGTTCTGTTGCTGTCTGAATATCTTTTGTATTTTTTTGCCCGATTTCACTGTATTGGCTAGGCCTTCCAGTAATATGTTGGATAAAAATTGTAAGACTAATCATCCTTCTTTGTTCCTGAATTTAAAATAGAAGCATTCAGTTTTTTATCATTAGCTGTAGATTACTCATAAATAATAATAATAATAATTATAATTATTATTTTTAACACAAGGTCTTGCTTGGTCTACCAGGCTGGAGTACAGTAGTGTTATCCTGGCTCACTGCAACCTCTGGCTTCCAGGTTCAAGCCATTCTCCCATCTCAGCTTCCCAAGTATCTTAGATTACAAGTGCACTCCATCACACCTGGAATTTTTGTGTGTTTTTCAGTAGAGATGGAGTCTTGTCATGTTCATCAGGCTGGTCTGGAACTCCTGACCTCAGATGATCTGCTCTCAGCCTCTCAAAGTGCTGAGATCACAGGCATGAGCCACTGTAATTTTATGCCCAGGCATAAAATTATCTATTTTAGATTGAGGAACTTTTCTTGAATTCTTAGTTTGTTGCAAGTTGT
Source organism: Cheracebus regulus (assembly GCA_963574635.1). Classification (NCBI taxonomy): domain Eukaryota; kingdom Metazoa; phylum Chordata; class Mammalia; order Primates; family Pitheciidae; genus Cheracebus; species Cheracebus regulus. Next base: position 93,777 of record CAUYQU010005854.1, read on the forward strand.
TATGAATGCGTGCTGAATTTTGTCAAATTTCTTTTTTGCACATAATTATATGCTCTTTTTATTGTTTTAATCTGTTAATATAGTAAAATAATTAAATGAGTTTTGAATGTTAGATCTATCTTGTATTCCTGAGATAAGCCAATATATTTTTAAATGTACATTGTTGGTTACTGGGTTTCACTGCAAAGTTTAAAAATAGTATTTGTTTCTCTTCTGTTGCACAGTTAATTTCCTGGAGTAATTTCCTGGAGTAAGGTGGATTCTTTTGATGCTTGATTTTGAGATTTTAGGGCAAGCCCAGAGAAGTCTTCAGTCCATGACTAGTTTTGTCCCACTAATAAGGTGAAATTCTGATTATTCTGTTTGTTCCATTTACACATATTCTATTTATTCCAATTACAAATTGCTTTTCTGTGCTGGCTTGTGAGATCATTGTCTATTTTCCAGCTAGTGTCTATCTACTCTATTCTAGTGGTTCTTTCTGCATGTATGATTCTCATAACCCCTTAGATCAGTACTCAGACATAGACATGAAAGGACCCTTCTGTAGAACATGAGGATTTGCAAGATTTGATAACTTAGATTAGGACAAAGTAGCATAAGGTCTCAGGCCAAAAAAAAAAAAAGGCTTACATTGGGAAAGGTTATGTATTTCGTTCCATTTTGTGCTACTTTTAAATATGTATTTAGCTTCTGGGTATACTTTCCTGGTTAATATCCAAAGACCACAATACCATGTAATGACTAAGAATCAACTATTATTTGAAGTCATTATCAACAATCCATTGTTCTCCATCAGAAATACAAAGATTTATTCCAACCTAATAATTTTTCAGATTTGATATTAATGATTATACTAGAATATCTTGTTATGATTATGCTAAAAAATACTGTTGTGTAAATGAATAATTTTTCTCATTACATTTAAGAAAAAATATTCTCTTGCCCAGAAGATATGAAATAATTCAGTAAGCCATAGAAGTTTTGAATATATGCTAGCCAATTCTCATAATGCTAACTGACATTTATTGAGCTTTTACTCTGTGCAAGGAACTTGGCACATATTATTGTGTTGAGATGGAAAGACTCTTGGAGTTGATGCAAACTACTTGTCAATTTCTTTGTGTCAATGAAAAAACTCACACACATTTTCTAAGCATTTGTTTACTTATCTACAAAGTGGGAGAAATGATACCCCAGACAATCTGACCAGACACAATACATAAAAACCCCTTTAAAACCTTATGGTACAATTTTATTCTTAATGCCGTCATTGTGATATGCATATTCCCTTTGACATTCAAGATATATGCAATGATATTTTTCATTATTTCATAACATAGTAGTCATATCATATATTTCTTTATGTATATGTGTTTGTGTATGTGTGTGTATATATATACGTATGTATATTTATTTATGTATATATGTGTATATACACATATATATACACACACATATATACATATATACATGTATATATATACATGTATATATATACGTGTGTGTATATATATGTGTATATACACGTATATATATTTGTTTGTGTTTTTTTTTTTGGGAGACCGTATCTTATTCTGTCACCAAAGCTCGTGTGCAGTGGTGTGATCAGAACTTACTGCATCCTGCAACTCCTGAGATCAAGCAATGTTCATACTTCAGTCTCCTAAGTAGCTAGTAGTACAAGTATGTATCACCACAACCAACTAATTAAAAAAGGAATTGTAGAAATAAAGTCTTGCCATGTTGCCCAGGCTGATCTTTAACTCCTGGCCTCAAGTAATCCTGCAGCCTCAGTATAATTTCTTAACATAAACTTCCAACTGGTTTTTAAGAAAAGAAACAATAGCCAGTCTTTTCTTGAAGACTGGCTTATATGTAAACTCCTCTTTTCATACATAGTCATTTATGCACATTGTATTGCTCATAATTCTATCAGAATTCAATAAATATGAGGGTAGATCTCATTTTAATGTGATAACAGTCATAATTCGTCCATTTTGCACTTAACAGTTTGCTCTTGCTCCAGTCTCCAAAACTCACATTTTAAAATATTGTTTAGCCAAATTAAATATAATTTTGTTTTTAAAACATTTCTTGTGTTCCAGCAGTAGAATGACAGTATGTTGCATTGCTCAAAAAAAACTTTAAATTCAAAGATCAACCCCCATGAGCTTAATTTTATCAAAGAAGAAATGTCTTGTCAAATACAGTCCCAACCAACATAATCAGTAGCTTTCAAAGTATGTTTGACATTGAGAAGGACTGAAAAACAACATAGGAGTCAGAGAAACAAACATCGATGGCCTGTCAAATTTTGTGTAGATATGATGCTATTATCAAGGCACATCAGGATAAAATAAAATGACCTAGCTGACCACAGGCTTACAAATGTCCTATGAAGGAAAGAAAAACGGTGAATCAAAAGGTAGCTTTGTTGCATGTCCCCCCAGGCCTTTTTATTGACAAGAATGACAATGGTCCCAAGATGCACCATTATCTATGACCAGCAAGCAGACATCAAATGCTCCTGAGCTATATCTGTCAGAATAGAAAATTCTGCTCAAAACAGACAGAGCTTGTTACATTTTGTTCAGCTACGGTTTGTCAAAAGCCAGGGTCACGTGTATTGCTCTGCCCTGAAGGGGAATTGTAAAAGGAGAGAAGTACATGATTTCTCAATGTTTCTTCTCCAAGGAGACTTTGAGTCTGGTTGACCAAATGTTTTGGAAGTCAAGTCATGACTCAAAGGAAGTAGAAAGCAAAGTTAATAGTCTGTCATTTTTCTACTTAGAAATGAGTTTCACATGCTAAAAGGTTAGTTTTAGTAGATTCCTACATTTAGGGAAATTTTTTTGCTGTGTGATTTGTTTTTACAATTGAAAAAGGAAAATACTACTGTTATTGAAATTGGAAGGAACAAGTTAATATGTTCTGGCCCAGTATTATGTGCTATAGCTTTATGGAGTTTATTACAGTCTGAAATATTTACACTGGTAAGATATTTCTCTAATTTGCTTCTTTTTGACTAAAGAGAGGTTTTATACACAAATGTCCAGTCTCTGACACTTAAGTAAACTCACTAACTTGTGGAAACATCTGTTAACCACTCACAAGAAAATGCAATTTGGGAATATTTCTTTAATTGATTCCTTAAAAAAAATTAACACAAACTTTTTTCTCCTTCAATAAATTTGAGGGCAAAAATGAAGGCATCACAAAGACAGCATTTGTGAACAAAGGGATTATTTTTCTCCTTTTTCCTTCCCTTATCTTTTCCCTGCTCCACTCCTGTCCCCTCTGCTCTCCTCTTTACTGTTCTACTTCTCAATTTGTAGCTTAGCATTTTTTTCTGTATTCACAGATAAATCCAATTCTGATTAATCTTGTTAAAAGTAGTCTTGCAAAAAATGTTATCACATTTTGTAATACTACATGTTTGTAGTTTAAAAACATAGAGTTGCAAACTTATGATCATGGTTGTTTTGTTTGTTCCACACAATTTCTTCCAAAATCTGTTTCATTTATCATCTTTAAAAAATGAGAGAGCTCACACAATAATTTTAAATTTCAGATTTCTAGGAGAAAAAAAAAAACAATGACAAGAGGGACTAATTTGACAATGCTTAGTTTGAATTTCTACTTAACAATATTCTTCCACAGCACAGGGGCTAAGTATTACAGCTCTTTTAGAATTTGTTTAGCAGGCTTTCTAGTCTTTATTGGAAAGCCCCTTAAAAAAACAACAAACAAACAAGAAAACTCCACAGAAGCTGATGAACCTTGTAGTCAGAACATATAATCTCCAGAGTATCAATCAATTTCCTTCCACCAGGTTTACTTCTCTTACTCATCCCTCAGGGTTTGAGTTGTGAGTTCTGCTCAAATTCAATTAATTAATTAGACTGATCAACTATTTTTCTTATCAATATAACTTTACAATTCTAATTAATAACTTACTGTTTAGAATGTAATTACTCAATAGTTTCATGAGTGGGAATTCCATCTCCATCACTAGACTGAGCTTTGCCAGGAGCTAGAGCATATTTTAGACATTGTTTACTATTCACATTCCTGCAGTAGTGCCTGGTACCCTGTGATTTTCAACAAATGAGTGTGGCAGAAAGAAAATAAGGTAGGAAGGAAAGAAGGAAGAAAGGTGCCATTTTGAATTTAAAAAAATGTATCTTTCATTGTTTCCATTACCAGTGGTACCAATCATGCTGTAGACACTTAAATAAGAATCTTTGCTCAACTGGTTAAACAGAGAAAAACATGGGCCTTATATATCACCTTGTTAACATTACAGTGAGGCTCACATGAGATCCTATAATCAATTAATTCTAGAAAAGCTTCAGGATAGTGATTGGTAATACATGTTTTTCTTGATTGTACTTTATTTCCAATAATGTGTCAGGTAATCCGTCAGCCTTAACTATTTCTCAAGAGTATTGTGCAAAAAATACTATCCCACCCTAACCTTAATGCAGAAAAATGTTTCTGTGGTGAAATAAAAATTCCTCATGACTTACTATATCTTTTAATTACTGATGACTTTAAATTTTTCTCTACACAATATTTCATTCCTCTCTGTTTCTGGGGGAGAAAAAGTACTAGATTTAGAGTCAGCAGCCCTTTGGTTCAAGTCCTAAATCTGCCATTTTTTAGCAGTACAGTACTACAGTCAACAATCACTTACCCCTGATATACCTCATTATTTCTATCAGTAAAGTGTAGTCAAAACATCACTTACATTACAATATTGTAAAAACTCAATTATACAAAAAATGTAAACAGGTTTTCAAAACATCTATAGACATAAATAAGAAACATAAAATTTGAAAACAAGCTCCTGCCCTTAAAATAAACTATACAATTCACTCTTTTCTGTCTCACCTAACTTGATAATGACAATTGATTTAACCAGTCAATTAATCTGATTACTAATTTGACTGAATTAAGCAATTAATTCCATAACAGAGTCAAACAATTGATCAGTTCGTGTTAGTGGAGAAATGCAAAGTATTAAAAATGGTGCTTAAGGATAAACTAGAGTAATTTTCTCATTAATTTATTGCTAATTTGAGACTTCTTGTGATCAAGTAAAATTGTGCTGTGTCCCTGATTAAAGTACAAAAGTTCCTCTGGGTACACAGAAATTCTAATAATACAATAGCAATCTTGTCCAATAGTCTCAGTAATTACTTCTCTCACTTTACTCTGACACACCTTTGAAATATCTATTCAATTCTCTTGAACAAAATTAAATAACTGACTCTATGAAACTTTTAAAGACCTTTCTAGTGGAACACTCTCTTACACATTACTCTATTAATTATTACAGTCTTATCAATTACACCCTATCTGTTTATGTGGTCACCTATGATAAAATTGTGAGCAAATTAATCTTCATGTTGGAACCAAAAATCTAGCATAGCATCTGAATTTTTCCTGGATTCAGTAGACATTTATTTAAAAAATATATATCAGAGTTATTATACTGCTAATCAAAAGATAAAATCAATTTCTGAATGATGAGAGGAAACAGAATACATGAAGGAGGATGATGTATTGAGGCTTTAATTGAGTTCTCTTCCCTTCTCCACATTCACTGTCCTTTTAGAGTGTCTTAGAGTGTCCTACTTAGAGAATACTTAGAGAGTACATTTCCCTTCTGTCTACCTTAGAGACAGTTAATTTTTTAATGTATTTTCCTCAGAAATGCTGGAAACTAGAAGAGGCTGAGAGCTAGGATTTAGATGACATGAATATAGACTGCTGGAAGCAAAGCCACCAACAAATGGCTGCACACTATTGAAACTGTCCCAATTGTCTCATAGAAATAATATTTATGGTTTTTTGAAAAGACATATAAATTGACCTTCCTTTGTTTTAAAATTTAAAACTTACATTTGTCTCATCTGACATCCTCAGGAAACTGTCCCTCCATGAAGGAACTAAAGCTCATCAGATTACTGTGTCCAGAAAGTGAGACACCAGACCGCTCATCCATCATGCCTGCCTCTTTACCACTCCCTAATTCCTGGTTTTCCATCTTTCCTGCTGTATAAACCCCACCATTTTGGTTGGTTGGAAGATGGATTTGCTACTTATCTCCCATTATCTTTGGCGGCAGCACCAAATTAAAGCCTTCTTCCCTGACAATACTCCTTGTCTCAGTGATTGGCATTCTATGCCCCAAGCAGCAGGACTTGTATTGAACCTCTGGAGTTTTGGTGACATTATTATTACCAGGATAAGAGACAGCAGCTACTAATGAAACATAAACCAGTGTGGTCGAGGATGTCATGCAAAGAGATGGTCCTTTGCTCAATCTAGGTGACAGGTAAGGTTCTAGAAACTTAAACTGTCCAATAGGAGAAGGGAAGAAGGAGAGAGGAAGAATATTTGATTGGTTGAGTTTAAAAATCTCAGTAAACTAAACTTAGCACTGGAATGATTTCAAAAACTTAAATTAAAAGTTAGGTATGTGTACTACTAAGACTACACAATTTAAATTGACTATTATACTTTGTGTATAGTTTAGACTTGAAAGAGATTTAGTAAGGTTTTGAGAATGATGGCAATAGATATTTGGTAGAAAATAACAATAGTTTTCCCTAACTTGGACAATCTATACTACATTATTCTCATAAGAACTGATTAATAGTTTGTGCTAAGTTTTATCATTATTCGTGACTAAAAAGTTATAATAATTACTGTTAATATGGTGTATTTTTGTTTGGGATATTTTTGAGAAAAAAAAATCCTTTGTATTTGTTTTATTTAAACATTCACATATATCTCAAGTCAAAGCTTAGATTAGGTAACTTGTGAACTGTGTGCTTTGAGCGAGTTGGTCTGCAGGTCTGAGCTGCCTTGTTTCTTTAGTTTGTGTGTTGGGAATAAATACATTTGTCCTAGCTTCCTGAATCATTGAAAGGCTCAAAACCACATAGAAAAGTGCATTGAAAACAAGAAAGCTCTACAGGTTATTGCTTTATCAATATGTTGTACTAATATTTCTAAACATTTTCAAATATAACATTTTATTTTTCATTACAACCAAGTATTTCTTAAATCATTCATGAAATACAATCACTGGACTATGTAAATGGGTGTGCTCCCTTCTGATATCTAATTTGATATTCATAATTTGCAATATACTTTTCAATGTATAGAACTGAAAGAAAAGATTATCAAAAATATATTCTCACTTAATTTGTATATAATTTCAAAGTAGATCATTAGACAAACTTGCCTTGGGAACTATTTTAAGGGTGAATGTAATTTTAACTTCCACTGCTCCTCACTCCTAAAACAACAACAAAATACTGGATATTCAAGATTGGGGAACCTCTTGAATGGAAAATTGACTTTCTAAATCTTAGAAAGCTCAAATAAGCAAAATCTAGGTTTTAAGAAACCCTGGAGGAGGCTACAGAAGGACTCATTTACTGAGCATTCTCAGTAATTGTTTTCAGTTTTAGCCCAGGTTTTGTAGTCACCTTTTTTTCTTTACCTATTTATATTGTCTATGAGATGGTAGTAGCTACAATATTCATAGACACTTAGTTTGTCATATAGCTATTACCCAAATGAACAGTAAGATGTAAAACAATTGTCAAAATGCCAGTAACGTTTTCACAGGAGATTTTGACCTGTGACCTCAGTAATTACCTTTGTGTGTGTCCAGAAAAGTAATCTGTTTTCTCTCTTCCATTCTCAAACAATTCCAAGAAACCAAGTGAAAACAACGCAATTGCAAAAGTTAATCCAAAAATATAAGAATTCATGTTGCATACTTATTAAATTTACGTTTAATACAAGAAAAGTGAATCCAAATAGATGGCTTTTATTTTAAATGTGTGATTCTAGAAACTTATAGTAGGAAGTTCATGAGAAACTGATGTAATTGCAAAGGGTATCAAGGTGGATTGAGAGCAGGAGATTGGTTATGTTTAGGGACATTTGCTGATTTTTCTGTGCACTTAATTGCTGTGCCTATATTTCTATGTCTATAATCTAAGCTGAATCTAAGCAAGCTAGAATCAGGAAGTGATGATCTTCACATCAGCATCTGCCAGCCAGAAGTACTTTGAGGAATAAGGATTTTCCTTTTTACTGCTGAGAAAAGAAAATAAATGTGGAATAAGGGGCACTATAAACCACTCTAACTGTGGTCCCATACCTTAATTTTTGCCAAGATATATGAAGTCATTTATTTTTCATTTCCACTATTTGGTTTGAATTTACCTATTTAGCAGCTTGTGGAAATGCAATAACTATAAACATTGTTCTGAAGGAAGAAAACTTATTTAAAGTGCAAATTAAAATAGTCTCTTTAGTTTTAGCGTTAAACTGCAGAGTGTCATTAATCTTCCCATAGAGCAGGTTTTAGCAGAAGGCCCTAGTGAAATTTTTCATACTGCAATTTATCTTTTGTTCCATTAAAATAGAAGATATTCTAAAGCTTTGATTATAAACATTCTATAATTCTTTTAGCCAATTTAGAAAAAAAGGTTAAAAAGATTATGGTCTCTTGGGACATTTTGATTCTGGAATTTGATATAAGGTTATAAATGAAGCAGTAGAAGATAATATACATAGGATCAATTCGATCTTACAAGAGTTATCTAAAAATGAATAATAAAGGTTCTTGCTGTTATAGTAAATTGTCTAATTTATATATTCTGCAAATATTTATTAAGTACCTATTATACTCTAGGGGATATTTTGGGGCTTTGCTTTATAGGAAAATTGACAAAGCCTGGGTTCTCTTCAGAAAGTAGAATCTGAGACAAGGGCTTGCATGCAGGCAGTTAATTTTAGCAAGATATCCCAAGGAAGGAGGTGAAGCCCATGCAAGATTCCATTACCAGTTAGTTGCCATCATAAGAAACTGCAGTTTGATTATGCTGAGGACACTCTGAGGTACTGTGTCAAATGAGGTTTAGAAGGTTTATGGAATTGAAAGTAGAGCTTTTATCCACTGGTAACCATCCCCTATTAGTCAAAAGTTGCTCTATCAGATTTCGACATGCTCAGAATCCTAGGATTTCCCAAGGACCAGAGTATCCAAGTAAGTTTCCATACAAGAGTGTCACTGAAGCCCAGGGCAGAATATTTAACTGTTGAGGAAATTCTGGCAATAAAAGAAGGCAAAGAAGAGTCTATTGATTATGTAAGCCAGTTGCTAAAAAGCAGGGAATATATCATTCATATTAGCAAATGTATTTACTTATTCGTTCAAGATGCCTACTGAGTGCTTATTATGTGCCAGAGACTGTTTTACACATCATGTTTTAGCAATATGCTAAGCAAAATATAATCTCTACTTTCAAGGAGTTAAGGAGAGTGGGAGAAAGGAAAAATATAAAGAAAATGGTAGTTTATAAGATGATAATAGAGCAGAGTGGGAGAGGGAGCCCTGTAAATTTCTGAAGGAGCATCATTTGAAACATAATTAATAACTTCACAAGTTCTAGTGTGAGGTGTCTGGAGTGTTCAAAGGACAAAGAACAAAGGACAGAGGAACCATTGGGATGCCTTGAAAGATCTTTGACTTTTTTCCTAAGATGAGAAGCCACCAACAGGTTTAGAGCAGTGATGTACATAATGTGGGTTATGTCCCAGAATGATGATCCTGACTGTGGCATTGAGAATAAAGTGGAGGAAAGTACAAGACAATAGTGGTGAAAGTCCAACCAAGAGATTTTGAAGAATTGCAAGAGGGAGGTAGTGACAGAATTAATGGATTCTGGCATTTGGAGAAATGTATAGCGGACAGGATTTGCTGATGGATTCAATAAGGGATGTGAGAATTTTAAGAGGACTTCTAGATAACATGAAGAATGTTTGTTTATTTATTTGTTTGCTTGTTTTCTTTTGATTTTACTAGATGTATTAGTCCATTCTGACACTGCTATAAAGAACTGTCTGAGGCTGGGTAATTTATAGAGAAAGAGATTGAATTGACTCACAGTTCTGCATTACTGGGGAGGCCTCAGGAAACTTACAATCATGACAAAATGCAAAGTAGAGCCAGACATTTTCTTCACAGGGTGGGAGGATGGAGTAAATGTAAGCAGGAGAAATGTCAGACACTTGTAAAACAATCAGATATTGTGAGACTCACTCATAATCATGAGAACAGCATGGGAGAAACTGCCCCCATGATCCAATTACCTCCACTTGCTCCTGCCCTTGACACATGGTGATTATTACAATTCAAGGCAAGATTTGAGTGGGGACAGAAAGTCAAACCATATCACTGGAAGAATGAAATTGTCATGTATTAAGGTAGAGAGAAATGGATCAGTAGTTTAAAAAGGAGTGATATTTTGGACAAGTGGCATTTAGGAAATGTATTAGCCAAGCATATATGCCAGGTATACATTTGAGTATATGTAAATCCATTGTTAAACAGTGAGAATGGAGGTAGGGGAGGTGACTTAATCTTCCCCTATTAAATCGTAGGTCAAATAAGATAACAAACACTGAGTATTACAGTTAGCAACATGGAGTTTGTTATGGAGGAGAACTTATTGTTACTGAGGAGTTTGTTATAGAAGGAGCACTTTTCCCATGGAGTGATGATCTTAAGAAGAGAAGCAGAAGGGAAGCCTTGTTAGAGTATATTCAAGAAAGAAAGAGAGGGTAAAAGTTAGAAGCAGAATTATATGGAAAAGGTCAAAGAATGAGGTAGTAGCCGGAAGGAATGTGTGATGAAGAGATAATTTTTCTTTTATAAGACAGAAGAAATAAAGATATATTTGTGTACTGAGGAGAAATGTCTACTGAGAGAGACATAATTAGTCTTGCAGAGAAGATAGTGAGATGATATGAAGTGGTGTATTCATTTTCTAAAACTGCCATCGCACATAACACAAACTGGATGGCTTAAACAACAGAAATTTATTTCCTCAGCATTCTGGAGGCTGAAATTTCAAGATCAAATGTAGGCATGTTTTGTTTCTTCTTAGGCTTCTCTTCTTGGCTTGCAGATGACTGTCTTCTCATTATACTCACATGGTTGCCCCTTAATCTCTGAGCGTATGATCAGGTGCCTCTCTCTGTCTGTTTCCTAATCTCCTCTACTTGTATAAACCTCAGCCATGTTGGATTAGGGCCCACCCTAAAGAGCTCATTGCATTTAATTACATCTTTAAAGATATTATCTCCTAATACCATTACATTCTGAAGTACTAAGCGTTAGGACTTCAAAGTACACATTTTGGGGAAATACATTTCAGCCCACAATGAGTAAATGGACTGGGGAATGAACAACATGGAAAATAAAATTTAATGCACAGATGGAGGGAGAGGACTTACGGTTACACAGAGAAACTAAAAAAGGCAGAGAATAAGATGCAGATGCTGTAGGAAAGTAGCTATGATGGGAAGTGTATAAAAGTTTCCTAATTATATTTATAGTTTTTTCAATGAAGTTAGAAGCAGTAACCAACTTTACTCTCAGCAGTTAAGAATCCTGTTGAGAGTAAAGTTGGGAAGAAGATGCTAGGAGTTTGAGAAATTAGGACAACATATAGTTATTTAGCAGTGTGGTAGAACAAGACGAATTAAGACATTTGATCGGATTTCTGGCTCTCCTCTTAAATATAGGGCTCATGAATTTGAAGTAAGATCAGTCATAAGTTTTCCCTTCAAATTTGTTCAGCTTCAAAGGAACAGGCTTGAGGTTGATATTGAATTTTATTTTACCAGGGTTTGGATTTTGCCAGATGAATACAATGAATGGAAATGGGCAAGGCAGTATATGATGTACTATGAAATCTAAACTGTTATAAAGAAGAAAGTAAGGAATGAAGTCAGAAAGGAAGAATGAAAGGGCATAGAATCAATAGCATGTTAGTCATAGACTGGTGAAAACTTATTAGGGATAGGTGATTAGAGGGAGTGGAAACTGCTTCTATGCTTGAAACTAAATTTGGAATTGTTATTAATAATGATACCTCAGTGGAAATGAGGAGAGAGAAAGGCTGAAGTTGGAGGAATTACTATATCTATGAAGAAGTAAAAGTCAAAGAACTTTGAAGCCAGTGAATTGAGAGAAGCATCTCTATAGATAATTCTTAAGAATTACAACAGCAATTGTATTGCAAAGAGTGACAATAAACCAGAGTTAAAAATACTAAAGGAAGGAGGATGGGTCATTAGAGTCTCAGAAATAACTGCAATAGGGGAGTAGGGGGTTGCATTCATGGATGGCATGACATTTAAACTTTTTTTTTCTAACGTTAACAGGGATACACAATTTGTCTCAAGTAGCAGTAGCAAGAAGCATCACCTAACCCACCTAACTACCAAACTCACCACTGAGCCCAAGAATACAGCCTGCGGTACAAGAGTACAGTATGAAGACCTGGAATCTCTTTCTTTTCCCGATGCTGGAATTGTATAGGCTGAGGAAGAGGCAGTGTTACAACTGGTTATATTGAATAGATATAGGTAGTTATAAAAGGGATCTTTCAAAGTATAATCAGTATATTTTGAATGGATTCATCTTTATACTCCTTTACAACACAAAGAACTTTCTCAGAAATGCCTGTCAGTACCTGCCTTATTTATTTTTTTACTTAATTAACAAACATTGGTAGAACAATTGCTTAGTGTCAAATACTGTTCAAAATACTTGGAGATATTAACCAGGTAATTTTCATAACTATTCTAGGAGAGAGAAACTATCTATCTAGAAGATAGTTATTCTAAGAGATAGTTATTATCCCCACCTTAAAAAATAAGAAATCTGAGGCATAGAGTTTAAATCAATTATTCCAAGTCATATTTTAATGGCAATTAACATATTTTTAAAATCTTAGATTCAAGTAAAGGAGTTACATATGAGAAGTTAAGACTCTGTTGGGGTTTTCACCAAGGGTGTTAATTGTTCAGTCATTACTTATTAATAGTGAAAAAAAAGCTATCTCTAAAACTAAGCAATTTGACACAAAATCATTCATCCTAAATTATCTGGGTGTGGCCTAAAAAACTGATGCAAATGTTTAGTTTGACCAAAAACCCCACATTTTCCAAGTGTCAAGTTTTCTCAGACATTTCTCAACATACTGTATATGAAAGAGTGAGACTAGATCCCTGACTCTAAAGAGCTTACCTTCTCCTTGAATGCCATGTCAACAGAGGTGTGGACAAGGAAGGCAAAGAAAGTTGTGGAAGCACAGAGAGGAAAGGATCCCACTCTGGGGATATTTACGAAGGCCCCAAAACTGAGGGTAACATTTGACCTCAGCAGAAAAGACAAACAGATAGCCAGGCTGCAGGCAGAGCAATCCAGGCAAAGCAAACTCAAGGGTTAAGAAAGGTGATCAATTCAAAGGTCACTTTAAAGCAGACCACATTCCCGCGATGGTGAGATACATATCATGCCTGAGTGCAGGTGTCTCCATTAAGGATGAAGAAACAGGCTTATGGCAAGAGTGATATGATCATGTTAACTTCAGTAAAACACACATGACAGGACTGGATTGGAGAGCGTCTAGTGTGATGATGAACTAGAGGGTGCGCAGAAATAACCCAGGAGAAAAAGCACCAAGCTCACCCAGCACCAAATTCTTCCTTGCTCTGTCTTATTCATTCGTGTTGACATCCTTAAGATCATCCCTGCCAAATGTCCTCTCAGTACAGATTTTTGCATATGATTTGCCTTTCGTATGTAATGTTTTTCCTTTTCTAGTTAACTCTTACTCATCTTTTAGATTCATATTAAATTGTCAGTTCTCCAAAGAAGTCTTTCTGACCTTCCTGACCAGGTCAACTCTCCCTTTCATATGCTCCAATAACACCTCTTATTCTAGCACTACACTCAAGGGTGAATTTACGTTTATTTATGGAATCATTTAATCAGTGTCTGTCCCCAGAGTCTAGGCTATTAGACTGTACGCTTCCAGAAAGTAGCGATTCAGATCATGTTTTGCTCATCTTTATATTCCCAAAACAATGCCAGGCACATAATCGGTACACAAAAATATCAACTGAAGACATGAAAGTTTGAACTAAGAAAATGGAAATTAAAAGTGAGGAGTAGGTGGGAATTTTGAAATAAGTGAATGCATAACTAAGTAAATATTGCTTGATGTTATTTTAAAATTAACTCATATTTAAGAAGTAACTCTTAAAAATATATAGTGATGTTTCATATTAACAAACATTCAAAAGAGAATTAGAAAAGAAGACGAGTATTCAGTTATTTGATCTGAAAAATTGAATAGATATACAATTTTCTACAGTGAATGAAGAAATTGTGGAAATGTCATGTTTCCTCTTCCTGAAATTTCTTCTCCTGCATTTTCTTCTTACTCTATTGCCTTCTTGCTACCCTCATCTAATTCATATTTCAAGGCATAGCTAAAACCCATATCCTTCGTGATGTCTATTAAAATATTCAATCAATATTGATTAATAGATTGCTACATTCAAACCCCTAGGTCTGGTTAATGTGTATTTAATTATCTTTTCTCCCTGATTTCACAGGTAAAATATTCACAACAGTAATAGATCTTATACAAGTACCAGCAGGAAGCTAACTGAATGATTGATTAACAACACATGGAGTCATTTTTTCACTCCCAACAAATATTTTTCCTGATGGCAGAATATATGGATTTCAAATATGATAATAACTATGTATCTTACCTATACTCTTTTAATGATATAAATTTATTGTCAAGTAACAAATTGTTTTACTAATTTTCTATTGCTTACTTTGACTTCCTTTTTTTTTTTTAAATTTTATGCAAGAATCGAGATCTGAAATCCTAAGTCCAATATTAACAGCTGGCAGCTGTATCATGAAGCCTATAAGAAAAACCCCACAAAACCCAGTTTGTTAAGATTAACCAAATTGAATAAATTAGTGAATTGTTATAAACAGTATCTATCTTTTCAAATCTGTGCCTTATATCTTTTAATAAAATATAGGAGCTTAGTTTCATGTAATATTTCACTTAATTTCCCTCTTGCTGCTTTTTCATGTGTGAACCCATTTTTCTCTGCCAGGTATCTAGGAGGTACTTTTGAGTAATACTTGTCTTCCATTTCCCATGAGACAAATCACTTGGCTATTGTATTAAAAGACTGAATAAAAGAATCATCAAAGAACTGAAACAGATTTACAAGAAGAAAAACAAGTAAGTCCATTCAAAAGTGGGCGACAGATATGAACAGACACTTTACAAAAGAAGATGTACATGAGGCCAACAAACATATGAAAAAATGCTCATCATCACTGGTCATTAGAGAAATGCAAATCAAAACTACATTGAGCTATGATCTCACACCAGTTAGAATGGCGATCATTAAAATATCAGGAGAAAATAGATGCTGCAGAGGATATTGAGAAATAGGAACACTTTTACACTGTTGGTGGGAGTGTAAATTAGTTCAACCATTGTGGAAGACCAGTGTAGTGATTCCTCAAGGACCTAGAAATAGAAATTCCATTTGACCCGGCAATCCCATTACTGGGTGTATATCCAAAGGATTATAAATCATTCTACTATAAGGACACATGCACATGAATGATCATTGCAGCACTGTTTACAATAGCAAAGACCTGGAACCAAGCCAAATGCCCATCAATGATAGACTGGACAGGGAAAATGTGGCACATATACACCATGGAACACTATGCAGCCATAAAAAACAATGAGTTCGTGTCCTTTGTAGGGACATGGATGAAACTGGAAACCATCATTCTCAGCAAACTGACACAAGAACAGAAAATCAAACACTGCCTGTTCTCACTCATAGGCAGGTGTTGAACAATGAGAACACATGGACACAGGGAGGGGAGCATCACACACTGGGGTCTGTTGGGGGGAAATAGGGAGGGACAGCAGGGGGTGGGGAGTTGGGGAGAGATAGCATGGGGAGAAATGCCAGATATAGGTGATGGGGAGGAAGGCAGCAAATCACACTGCCATGTGTGTACCTATGCAACAATCTCTCATGTTCTTCACATATACCCCAAAATCTAAAATGCAATTTAAAAAAAAGGAAAGAAAAAAAGAATCTTTTAAATGGCAAATAAGATATAATAAATCAGTAACAAGCATCTTCATTATTGTTATTATCTCTTTTATCTTTGTACCCTTAGAAGTGAATTTAATATTGTGTCCTTTATGGTACAAATTTATTTTGTTATTTCTAATAGAAATATTCTTAGTATAATAAAACCTACCCAATTATACATTTAGAGAATTGGAAAAACTGACTGTGCTAGAATAAAATAAATTAAAATTATCCAAAAGCTATGTTAAAGGACCACAATTTATGTAGCAGGTTGAAAATAAACATATACAGGGTCTTAGTGTGCGTGCACACATGAGAGAGAGAGAGAGAGCATGTGTGTGTGTGTGTGCACCACTGTGTTGCAATTGTATACAGAGAAATTAAAAAGGCTTTCATGAGAAAAATAACAGTTGTGCAAGACCTTTTACACTCTTCCTGTTGGTCTTATCTGTAAATTGAGAACAATAAAATCTGCCATTCTGCCTTGCCTAATTACTGAAGATCCAGTGTAAACTTTATGTAAAAATGCTTTAAGTATCAGAAATATTTGGCACAACAGTGTGCTAAATACTATATTAGCATGATGAAATTAGTTGAAACAAGTACTACTAATATAATAACAATATAGCTAGCATTCATTGAGAGTGATTTTCATGTACTTACTAAGTCCTTTATGTGCATTTTTTCATTTAATTCTCATAACAGCCCTATAACATACTTACTGTAATATTTCATGTTTTAAGATGAAGAACTTGTGGCTAAAAGTATTAAAGGATTTCCTTAAGGTCACACAAGAAGGAAATGCAAAGTCAGAGTTGACCCATGACTGAATCACCAGCAAACCCAAACCCTTATCCTTTAGGCTTAATACTTCTTACCCCTACTGATTTTAGTTGGAACCCTGCCCCCTGCCTCCGTGAGCTCCCACTTCGCTGCGTACACCTCTTACCCCGGCACTTTTCATATTGTATTTTAATTTCAGTTGTGTCACTTAATGTTGGCAACATGTTCTGAGAAATGCGTTATTAGGCAATTTCCTCATTGTGCAAACATCACAGAATGTACTTACACAAGTCTATGTGATGTACCCTACTACATACCTAGGCCATATGGCAAAGCCTATTGCTACCAGGCTACAAACCTGTGCAACATGCTACTATACAGAATACTGTAGGTAATTGCAACACAGTGGTGTCTATGTATCTAAACATATCTAAACATGGAAAAGGTATAGTAAAAATACCGTGTTATAATCTTACCACCATTGTATATGCTGCCTGTTTTTGACTGACAAGTCATTGTGGGGCACATGACTGTATTTGTGTACTTACCTTCTCCACTGGACTGTGAACCCATTAAAAGCAATGCTGGAAACTCGCTCATCAAGCATAGATGAAAGAGTAGTAAACATTGGCTTAATGACTGCTTGAATGCATTTTCATTTCTTGTTTTAATCAGAATGACATCATCTGTAAGTAATAATAATTATCAACATGTATTGAGTAACTCAAATCTCCATCACAGTTCTTATAAACATTTAGTGCCAAAAGAAAAATGAAACTCAATTCCTCCTACTCTCAAAATAAAAACTGCTTTTAAAATTTTCAATATTTTGGGCTGCCTTTGATTTGTGTTACTTATTTCATTTGATAAATTAATGAATATATTTGTGATTTAATTATTTATTAAAATACATAACAATATATATTTTAAAAACCACATATGTAGTGCTTCTTATAAGTGAAATATTGTAAGTGTTTCATTAGTTTAACCCTTAAAACAATCCTGTGAAGAAGTCACTAGTATTACTTCTGTTTTCCGGAAGAGCAATTTAGCAACTTGTCATGGTTGCACTGCTTGGAGGAGGTAGCAGCATCTAAACACCTGCCATCTGGCTTCAGAGCTGGACTCTTAACGATTTCACTATCATCTCTAAGTTTCATGGGGTCTGGCATTCTGCTAATTGCCCATAAGTCAGAGAGGCTCCAGGATTTTTCCTAATATTTTTGGAGAATCCTTTCCCCACAGTAACTCCCACTCTTTCCTTTTTATTGGGCATTTTTAAAGTAAGGTTTATTGAAGTATAATTTGCAATGTAATAAAATTTACCTTCTCTCAAGTTCATTTAAGTGGGTTTTGATAAACGTGTACAATTACAAATCCAGTGCCACAAACAGGATATAGAACATTTCCATCAACACCCGAATGTTCCCTTGTTTATTCATTCATCTGTTGATGAACACTTGAGTTGCTTTTACCTTTTAGCTATTATAATTAATACTACTATAAACATTTGCTTGAGCAAATATCTATTCAAGTCCCTACTTTAAAATATTTTGGGTATAGACCTGTAGTAGAATTACTGGATCTATAATACTTCTATTTTTATTTATTTTATTTTTTTTGAGGAACTATCCTACTGTTTTCTATAGCAACTGAAACATTTTCCCACCCACAAGGCATAGTGGGTACAATTTATTTCCATTCTTGCCAGTAATTGTTATTTCCTGTTTATTGATAGTAACCATTCTAAATAAGTGTGAGATGGTGTCTCATGGAAATTTTGAGATGCATTTTTCTAATAATTAGTGATTTTGAGGCTATTTTCACATGCTTATTAGCCATTTGTATATCTTCTTTGGAGATATATCTATTCACATTCCTTGCTCTTTTGAAAAATTGATATTTTTTTAATTGTTGAATTATAGGCATTCTACATGTTTGACTTATTAATTCCTTAATAAAAATATAAGTTACAACCTTTTTTGCATTATATGGAGTGCCCTTCCACTCTGCTAGTTTTGTCCTTCGATGCACAGAAATTCTATTTTTGATGTAGGTCAATATATCTAAATTTATCTTTCTTTCATTCACTATGCTTTTCACATCATATAAAAAATTTTGCCAAATACAATGTCATGTAGCTTTTCCTCTATTTTTTTTTCTAAGAGTTTTATAATTTTAGGTCTTTGATCCATTTTGAGTTTATTTTTGTGTATAATAGAACTTGAGGGTCCAACTTTACTCTTTTCATGTGATTATTCAGTTTTCCTAGCACTATTTGTTTAAAAGAATTTCATTTTCTTGTTGAATGGTCTTGGCACCCTTGTCAAAAGTACTTTTACCATATTTGTGAAGATTTATTTCAGGTATCTCTATTCAATTCCATTAGTCTACATATGTCTGCCTGCGTACCAGTACCACACTGTGTTGATTACTATAGTTTTGCAGTAAGTTTCCAAATCAGGAAGTATGAAACTTCTAACTTTATTCTTTTTTTTTCATAATTGTTATAATAATTTGGGCATTTTTGTGATTCCATATACATTTTAGGATGGATTTTTCTATTTCTGCAGAAAGCATCATTGGGATTTTGATAGAGATTTTATTGAATCTGCAGATCCCATTGGGTAGTATTGACATCTTAACAATATTACATTTTCTAACCCATGAACATGGATGTCTTTCCTTTAATTAGTGTCTTCTATAGTTTCTTTCAGCAATCCTTTGTACAAGTTTTTTGCCTCCTTGGTTAAGTTTATTCCTATGTATTTTTTTGAAACTACTATGAATGGACTTGATTTTATAATTTTTTAAAAAATTATTTATTGTTAGCTGCAGAAACAAAACTGATTTTGATCTATTGATTATGTATACTACAATTTTGGTGAATGGTTTAACAAGTTTTTTTTTTTTTTGTGGTTGTGTACATGTAGAACCTTTAGGGCTTTTTAAAGATAAGATCTTGTAGTCTTTGAACAACATGATTTAACTTCTTCCTTTCCAATTTGGAAGGTGTTTGTTTACTTTTCTTGCCTAACTACTCTGGCTAGGACTTCCAAGAGTATTTTGAATAGAAGTGACAAAGCAAGCAGTCTTGTCTTATTTCTGATCTTGAGGAAGACCTTTCAGAGTTTCACCACTGAGTATGTTAGCTGTGGAATTTGCATATATAACCATATAATGTTGAATTCATTTTCTTCTATTTCTAGCTTATTGAGTGTTTTTATGTGAAAAGATGTTGAATTTTTCAATGCTTCTGTATCAGTTGAGATGATTATGTGGGTGTTTTTCTTCATTCTGTTAAATTGGTGTATTAGATTGATTTTCATGTTGAACCATCTTTGGGTCCAGGAATAAATCTCACTTTTTCATTGTTTATAATTCTTCTAATGTGCTACTACATTTGGGTTGCTAGCTAGTATGTTTTTTAATTAATATTCCATTCTCTTATTAGTTATAGGTATGTTCAAAATATCTATTTCTTTGTGAGTCAGTCATGGTAGGTTGTGTTTTTTCCTAGGAATTTGTTCATTTCATCACAGTTTTCCAATTTCTTGGAGTAGAGCAGTACCTCTTAAAGTGCATATATTCTTTATTGATATGATAAAAACTAATTGACTTTTTTTAATTTTATGAGCTGTGATTTTTGTACTCTAGATGAGAAATGCTTGCCTCATCAAATGTGACACACATTTTTAATACTTTTTTCCTTAAAGTTTTATAATTTTGCACTTACTTTCAAGTTTATAAACTACTTCAAGTTAGTTTTTATAGGTAGAATGAGATAAAAGTCAAATAATATTTTTTCTTATACTGAATGTCCCATTTTTGCAGAACTTTTTGAGGAAAAGGAAATCCTTTCTTCACATTGTCAACATTTACACAAATCAACTGATTACGTTTGTAGATATGTATTTTTTCTTTTAACTTTCTACTGTGTTTCATTGATTTGTATAACTATTATTTAGCCAGTACCAAACTCTCTTGATTATTGTGGCACTAGAGTAAGTCTTCATATCAAATAATGTAAATTCTCCAATTTTATTCTTTTATTTTAAAATTATTTTCCTATTCTAGTCCATTTGCATTTTTACATAAATTTTATAAATAATGTCATTTTCTACTAAAGATTCACTGGCTTTTTGATTCATTTTGCACTGAATCAATTGATTCATTGATGTAACTTTTTAACAATATTGAACCTTTAATCTCTGAATATGTTATATGTTTTCTTTGTTTATGCTTCTTCAGTTCTATTAGCAAAGTTTCATGGATCTCAGTATACAAAATTAGCACTTTTAAAAGATTTATTGTATTTCCTGCTTAATAATACTCTTCATTTCCATTTATATTTCAGTTTTATATTATTTATATTTCAATTTCCAAACATCTGATGCTAGTGCATTGTAATACAATTTAGTTTTGTATATGGTCTTGTATCCTGCAGCCTGGCTAAAAACACAAATGAGTTATAATAGCTCTTGTAGATTCTTATAGGCAATTGTGTTGACTTCAAAAAGAGATAGTTCCATTTATTTCCAATCATGATGTCTCTAATCTTTTTTCTTGTCTAACTTCACTTGTTAGAATCCTATCCAACATTGAATTAAAATGTGGAAATTAGACACTTTTGCCTTAATCCCAGTCTTAAAAAGAAAGCATTCAGTCTTTCAGCATTAAGTATGATATTCGCTGTAATGTGTGTTTGTGTGTGTGCCTTACTCTGGAAGAGACTCTCCCCTCATCTCCTGTCTGTAATCATTCTCATAAACAAACTATGAGAGTCAGAACAAGCTTGAAAATGAATGCCCATCTAATAGTTGTTGGGGATTCTCCAGGTTTCTAATCTGTCATGCTAGACCAGACCACACTTACTATTTAAGAATTCAGTAATAATTCTCATTGTTTGTTCTAATCCACTTCCACGGTCGCCACCTTCTCCTCCCATTCTCTGCCAAGATTAAAGAGCTGATTTGTCTCTTCTCTCCTCAGAGGAACTTGTCACCCTTTGCAATTCAGATCTACTGGTTACTTTATAACCTCAAAAATAGAATAATTTTATAATGTATTTGGCCTTTTCTTCTTGGTGCATGTTGAGCAATATTCTCTTGTAGCTTTCTACACTCTACTTGGAAATAGAATTCTCTCCTCTTTTCTGTTTTATATTGAAAAGTATCCAAATCATATTTGATTTCTACTTCAGACCCAAACTATAGCCTGAAGCTATAGCAAGTATATCAAGGCTGGGCAGAAACATAATTTTCTGGCTTTGCCATTCTGATTCGTTCAACATTCAATCAGGGTACACTCACTCCTCTGAGCCTTGTTCTTTCCAAGATCATCTGATCCAATAATAAAGGAGCTAGAGGTAGTTACAGAAATTATATTTGTATTTGCCATCTCTAATTTTAATTACTTCTCTGATAGAATATACAGGATATTGCATTGTTAGGTTATAAATGAAATATATACTGTAGTGAAATTAGTATTTTACCTCCATTTCTTAACTGAGAACAAGAAAACAATTGCGTTAAAAATAATATAAACAATTTTTGAACTCTGTATTTTCTTATATAAAAAGGCAGCAATAGTATGAAAATTAGTTTAAAATAAATAGCTAAATAATTTACTGTATTTTAGAAGTTTGTGTACATGTTTCAATATAAAATCAAAATTACTGTATAAAGTTTATACATATGCTCAACTGACTTCTTGTGCCTCCGAGTTTTCAGTTGCTTTGGCCCTACTATGTTTCACTCACTTGCTCTAACTAAATTGAAGTACATATAATACAAATATCTGCCAATTTATTAAGAAGTTTGAGCTTTTTAAAGACAGGATACAACTATGAGAATATCACTTGGCTTAATGTAATCACTTATGTTAAAAAATACACACATACATATAACCTACAGAAATTAAGAAAAACATAAAGTGATTAAGGCAATGAGTTGATTAGCTCTGGAGAATTACAATGAAAATGTGGATTGTCCTTTATAATATTCCAAATTAATTAATTTTTATTTTTAATAATTACATTAGAGAAGTTACCAATTAATCTAGAAATTATTTGTTAAGATAACTTCAGAGTTTTGTCAGTAATGCTTTTGAGTTATCTAAACTCACCTTCCTCAAACAGTAAAGTGGAACAAAATACACAGTTGATTCCATTTTAGGCTCGACTCATTTTTTATTCAACAAAGATTTTTTTGAACAATCTTATGTAAATCAGCAGTCTGTTAGATATTGGAGACTTAACTGTAAATAAGTAAGTGTAATGCCTGAATCCTGACCTTTATGTTTATAAAAATAAACAAGTAATTACAATAAATTTAGGTGGTGTATTAGTCTGTTTTCACATTGTTTGTAAAGACATGCCCAAGACTGGGTAATTTATAAAGGAAAGAGGTTTAATTGGCTCACAGTTCCACAGGGCTGGAGAGGCCTCACACTCATGGTGGAAGGTGAAAGAGGAGCGAAGTCATGTCTTACATGGTGACAGGCAAGAGAGCTTATGCAGGGGAATTCCTGTTCATAAAACCATCAAATCTTATGAGACTTATTCACTGCCATAAGAACAGCACAGGAAAAACCCATCACTGTGATTCAATTACCTCCCACTGGGTCCTCCCATGACACTTGGGGATTATTATAATTTGAGGTGAAATTTGGGTAGAAACACAGCCAAATCATATCAGATGGTTACTTTATCAAGAGAAGTGGAAGGGATTTTGTAGGTGACAATATGGCAGTTCAGTTTATTCTTGGGACTTTTGAAACCGCACGCTAGGTTTTACATTTCAGATTTGCTATTCTGAATGTTTACAATGGTGTACAGCAGATAAGAAGCACACACAGAAACATTTGTAGAATGAAAATGTAATGAGACTAATTTGCTAAAGATAATTTACGAAGAAGTTCTGGGCAGTCATTAAAGTGGATGGTTTTGCTGCAACGTTTATCTTCATTTATATGACCTCATGTTCTAGACTACAAAAAATCAATGAAGATTCTCTTTAGACATTTTCTCCACATTACATTTGAAGTATGGGGATGCTTGAAATCTTGTAAGGCACCCATAGAAAGTAGACTCTTCCCGAGTAAGTTCTTCTAAACTCTGCCCTTTTCTTCAACAAGAACCTTTTTTAAAAGCAGAATTAAACAGAATCAGAAGGTAACTATTTACATCTAGCAAAACATCCAAGATATCTGTACCTGTAGCATATTAAAAAATATAGAAACTCAAGCTGTGATAGTAATAGTAAAATTTGCTTAGACTTTCTGTAAAACACATAGATCATTTAGGAAAATGGTTTTCAAAATATGGTCTATTAATTACCGTTGTCTTAGAAGTCTTATCATGTGGTTCCCACTTGGCTTAGTATTTTTAAAAGAAAAAATGATTTTTTTTACACACATTTTACAAATTTGAAAGGCATAGCTAGTTTTAATTTTCACAGGAACTTCTGCCATGCTTTTTAGTAATATTTTATTCTTCAAGGTTTATTTTGGACGGGTTAATGTATCTCAACTGACATTCATGTAATAGAAAAAAATATCTTTTCTGTCTTTTCACATGACATGTTATTGTACGTTGTAGTTTTAAATTTACAATTTTGGTTATTCTTGTTGTGCTTTATTGTATCTGCACTTCATTAATATGAATCAAAAATTCAAAAGTGGTTTATTAATGAAAATAGTAATTAAATTACTAAATATCTGAAAATGAATTTTATTAGAAAGCTGCTCAATTTTTTCCTTAAGATAAAGCCAATATATCACAAATTGCAAACTCACACAATAGTGAAAAAAACATCATAGAAGTTTTTTATTATTATTTCCATAATGTATAGGGACCTCTCTGATAAACCAAACTACACTTCAGAAAATAGGCACCATGTGAGGTGATGGACATGTTAGTTAGCTCGATTGTGGTGATCATTGATATATGTGTATGTGTACATACATTAAAACATCATATGTACAAGTTAAATATATACAATTCCTGTTTGTCAATTATACTTCAATAAAGCTACAAATTTCTTAAGAACAAAGAAAGAAAATAGAAAGTAAAAACAATATGAAATTGATTAACTTCTCAGCCTAAGAAACAAGAGAGCACACAATTACAAAGGTATCCTTCCATATTATACTTCTTCACATCAATAGGATATGAATATTTGCTCTGAGAAAGCAAACCAAGTCATTGACAATTTTTAACTGGATTATTATATTGGACATTGCATGAAATCAGTGTCTTTCAACACAGATTACTGACTGTATTAGGCCATTCTTGAGTGGCTATAAAGAAATACCTGAGACTGGGTAATTTATAAAGAAAGGTTTAATTGGCTCACAGTTCTATACAAAGTACAAGATGCAAGGTGCTAGCATCTGCTTCTGGTGAGGGCCTCAGCAGGCATACAATCATGGCAGGAGGCAAAGTGAGGGGGCAGACATCTCACATGGCAAGAGTGAGAGCAAGAGTTGGGTCAAGATGCCACACATGTTTAAACAACCAGATCTTACAAGAACTCACTCACTATTGCAAGGACAGTACCAAGAAGATGGAACTGTTCCACTCCTGAGAAATCAGCCCCCATGATCCAATCACCTCCTCCTAGGCCCCAACTCTAACACTGGGGATTACAATTCAACATGAGATTTAAAAGGAACAACATCAAGACTATATCACCAGATTAATTCAAATGTTTGTCATAGCAATTTGCTCTGTAGTTGGACACATTTTCAATGTCAAGTACATATATGAAAAGGTCTCAACTTTTTGCACTGTGTATCTCAGAAAGCTGTGATACAAGAAAACTAGTAATTTAATTTATTTTCTCAGCTATTTCACAGATTAGAAAAGATTATATTGAGTTAATTATTGAAGGAATAGCAGCAATGCACATACCTGAGCATCAATCCACATTCTGGCTTTTAAAAAATAATAACTTATTAAGGTAACATTCACGTAAAATAAAATCAATTATTTTTATAAGGAACAATTCAGTGACATTTAGTACATTCACAGTGTTTTGCATCTACCACTTCTACTTTCAAAACATTTTCATTACTCCAAAGTAAAATTTTTAATTATTAAGATTTTTCCCCATTTTCCCTTCCTTCAAACTCCTGATAACTTATAAATCTGCTTTCTGTTTCTATAGATTTGCCAATTCTGGATATTTCATATAAATTCAGTCATATGATATATGAACTTTTGTGTCTGATTTCTGTTACTTAGCAAATGTTTTAGAAGTTTCTCTATGATGTGGCCTTTATCAGCCCTGTATTTTTTATGGCTGAATAATATCTCATTGTATGTATATACCTCAATTTACTTTTACTGATAAATATTTAGATTTTTTCTGCCTTTGATTCTTGTCTATAACGGTGCTAGGAGCATGTGTGTACATTTTTAGTACCTGCTTTCAGTTTATTTGTGTAAATTCCCAGGAGTGATATTGTGAGGTCATATGAGTAATTTCATTTTTAACTTTTTGAAGATCCACAAGTTTTCCATGGTGATCAAATCATTTTGTATTGCAATCAGCAATGTACTGGGGTTCTAATTTCTCCACATCTTTACCATTACTAACTATATTTAAAATTACAAACAAACTGTAATCAAATACTTAAGTGGTGTCTTACTGTGATTTTATATTTTACTTTGCTTTTTCTTTTTCTTTCTTTCCTTCCTTCCTTCCTTTTTCCTTCCTTCCTTCCTTTTCTTTTTCTTCCTCTCTTTTCTTTCTTCCTTTCTTTTTCTCTCTTTCTTTCTCCCTCCTTTCCTCCCTCTTTCTTCTCTCTCTCTCTCTCTCTCTCTCTCTCTCTCTTCTTTTTCTGACACAGGATCCCACTTTGTCTCTCAGGCTAGAATAAAATGGCATGATCATTGCTCACTGCAGCCTCAAACTCCTGGGCTCAAGGGATCCTCCTGTCTTAGCCTCCTGATTAGCTCTCTCTCTTTTCTTTCTTCTGCTTTCTTTCTTCTCTCTTTCTTTCTCTCTTTTTCTCTTTCTCTCCTTCCTTCCTTCTTTCCTTCTTTCTTCTTTCTTTCTTTATTTCTTCTTTTTCTGAGTCAGGATCTCACTTTGTCTCCCAGGCTAGAGTACACTGGCATGATCATAGCTCACTGTAGATTCAAACTCCAGGGCTCAAGAGATCATACTGTTTCAGCCTCCTGATTCACTGGGACTATAGGCACATGCTACTCACCACACCTGGTTAATTTTTAAAACGTTTTGTTGAGATGGAGTCTCACTATGTTGCCCAGCCCTGTCTTGAACAGAATTTCTGCCCTCAAACAATCCTCCTGCCTTGGTTTCCTAAAAATAGCTTTGAGTCACTGTGTCCAGTCTTATCGTGGATTTAATGCAAATTATTGCCATTTCCCTAATGTGTAGTCATGTTGAGCATTTCTTTGTGTGTTTGTTGAAAATTTTTGTATCTTCTTTAGAGAAATGTCTACTCAAGTCCTTTGCCAATTTTTAAATTGGGTTATATATCTTTATGTCATTGAGTTGTAGGAGTTACAGTTCTGCTCCACATAACCACTTTTCTGTCAACAACGGACCATGCATACAACAGTGGTCCCATAAGATTATGATACCATATTTGTACTGTACCCTTTCTATGTTTAGATACTCCGAGGCTTACCATTATGTTACAATAGCCTACAGTAGTCAGTGCAGTAACATACTGTCCAGGTTTGTTGCCTAGCAGCAAGAGACTATAGCATATAACCTAGTGTATGTAGTAGGCTATGCCATCTAGGTTTGTATGAGTATACGCTGATGTTTGCAGAGACTGACAATGCAGTTCTCAGGATGCATCCCTGCCATTAAGCGACGCCTGATTGCATTTATATATTCTGAAAAACAGACCATTGTTAGATATATGATTTGCGAATATATTCTACATTTCACTAAGTTAAAATATTTTCTTTCTTTAGGTTGAAAGGCCAAAGAGAGACAAGTGTTCTGAGTCAATCCTTCAATTTGTTTTCGGGATAGAATAGACATAAATAATAATTTGAGAGTAAAGTCTCTTTTGCTTTCTGTGGAATCAGGAATTAGGGATACTTCAGTCCTTTCTTCAATTAATATTGCATAATCCCTGAAACATAATAGGTAATAAATTGACATTTGGATGAATTAGATTAATGTATTACTCCTAAGCATTATTTCATAAAATCCCATTTATAATTCCCTCAACATTTCTTGACAACTTGTACTTTGCCCCATCTCCACATCCCTAACCAAGGACACCATTGTTCCGAAATTAACTTCTACAATTCTTCATCCCTGGAAAGCTGACCTGTCAAATCCATTTGCCACACAATAATCTAAATGATCCATTTAATAACGCAACTTGGTATTTATGTTCCCAACTCATTTAGTATGTTCTCCTTTCTCCTAGGATATTCTCAACATTCTCAAATTAATCTTATAAGAGCCCTAAATTATCTCACCTTGTCTTTGTCATTATTTCCCACTCTTTGCCATTACACCTCACTAAAGCCAAGCTACCCAGGGCATATTTCACTTTCTGGAAATTGCAAAGCTCTTTCCAGTTTCACTTGTACTGTTATATTTAGTCATGCAGGTTGGTGGGCTACATAACTTTGGGAAGAAAACCACATAAAAGAACTTGCAGGGCTGATACCCGACTCCTTGCCCTGGAGTGGAGTACGTAGAGGTTATGATCTTCCGTGTGTTGTATTCTCTGCTTGGTATTTCCATGCTCATTCTTGCCAACTTTGTTCGAGGATTTCCTACTCATTCTTTAATTCTCAGCTTAAGTGTCACTAAATCAGGTGCTTAATAATACTTTTTGAAAGAATAAGCTAATAATCATGGCTGAAGAATGTTGTAGTTAATAAAACAATAGACAAAATTTATTTAGCTTTTCTCAGCAATGTGATTTGCTAGTGTTGGTTTGTTTATTCTTTGAGACAGTCTTGCTCTTTCACCCAGGCTGGAGTACAGTGGCACAAGCTCAGCTCACTGCAACCTCTGCCTCCTGGGTTCAAGCGATACTCCTGCCTCAGCCTCCCAAGTACCTGCAAAGACAAGCCTGCACCACCACACCCAGCTAATTTTTGTATTATTAGAAGACAATTACTAGTTGACCAGGCTGGTCTCAAACTCCTGACCTCAAGTGATCCTGCCTTGGCTTCCCAAAGAACTGGGATTACAGGCATGAACCACTGTGCCCAGCCCAAGTTGAATTTTTATTTATTGTTTTAATCTTTAGTCTTAGAACATGATTAGAATAAAATTCAACAAAAGAAATATACATTTTATTGATGATGTTATTTATTAACACTGACCAAAACAGTCCAACCTAATGTGATGAGCTTTGTAATTATACAATAATGAAGGATATACAAAAAGTCATTCCTAAAAAATATTACATACAAGTGTACTACATAATTTTAGTAGTCAGACAATTTTTAAACACATAACCAACACGAATCCGTTAATCAAACTTTACTGAGTTTACTAAAACATTCTGTTTTCTGTTCAGTTCCCATGTTTTTAGAGGACTTTTCTTACTGAATCATCCAATGCACCTGAAAAAATGGCTAATTTCTAGTATGTGGTCCAAAGCCAATCCACAAACGAAATACCAAATCTCTCCCTTTAATTCATGTGGAATTCCACTGCAACAAAATATTACTCCTCCAGTTTTGAGAGTATAATTTATATTGTTTTTGTTAGTAGAAGTTAATTGATTTTTAAAATATAAAGTACTACTATAATAATATAGATTCCAAAATTCATGATCATAAAGAAAGTTAGGTCCCTTTATCATGAAGGTCCTCAACTTGTTTCATCAGTGATTGAACCACTGGGCCTACTCTTTTCAGCAAAACTAGAATTGCCACCATACTTAGTTTATTGGTTTTGGGAATTTTGCATTGCAAGACATGGAGAGAGAATTCAAGTAGTTCCTGCTGGTCACCCAACTTTTTTTTTTTTTTTAATTTTTTTTTTTTATTGCATTTTAGGTTTTGGGGTACATGTGAAGAACATACAATATGGTTGCATAGGTACACACGTAGCAGTGTAATTTGTTGCTTTCCTCCCCTTCACCTATATCTGGCATTTCTCCCCATGCCATCTCCCCCCAACTCCCCACCCCCCACTGTCCCTCCCCTATTTCCCCCCAACATACCCCAGCGTATAGTGCTGCCCTCCCTGTGTCCATGTGTTCTCATTGTTCAACACCCGCCTATGAGTGAGAACATGCGGTGTTTGATTTTGTGTTCTTGTGTCAGTTTGCTGAGAATGATGGTTTCCAGGTTCATCC